>JAOWBL010027546.1:0-30995 GCA_028564865.1 Zenarchopterus dispar
GGATCCTCTAGATATAGTAAAACGTCGTCTGCATAAAGGCTTATTTTGTGTTGGGATGTTATGTCTCGAATTCCTTTCATTTCAGGGTTTTGTCGTATTGCTGGGTGGGTGTAGTTTATGAAGTATGATGTGTTGTGATCTAAGTGAATGTGGGAAGGGGCAGACATGCAACATGATTCAGACAGATACATACAAAAGAAATACATATAGCAATAAGAAAAAGGGACAGAAACTCCTTCTTCATAACACTTGTGTTATTGTGTATATATCTGTGTACATGTATTCATGAACTTGTAATTGTGTGTGACTGGATGTGTGAACATGTATGTGATGTACATGCATGAGTGTTTGTGTTTATGGTGGGGGGAGGATGGTTAAACAGAACATTAAAAAAAAAATTTGTGGAAAAATCTTTCAATTACTCACATACATACATACATATATACATACATCCACACACACACATTATAATCAATTGACATCTCAATTTTTTATTCGTTTTAGTAATGAATTCTTTGCAAGAAATACTAAATGCTTACTTAGGTCTTCTAAATATGTGTCCATAGTGCATGCAAGCCAGGCCTACAGTTGGAGTATAGACAATTGGCATTAACGCCTCTATGTCTTCCATCAACACCCGATAGAAAAGCCTCTCATTCCTTTCCTGCATGCCCATTAGGTAGATGTACCTGAAGAGAAAAAGAAAAAAATGGGAATGTAAGAAGGAAACTATTACTTCATTAACAGAGCCATTCATCGACCTTTTGTGTGTGACGTTTAGGACCCTGGGGAATGTAGGGAACAGTGAAGAAGCAAACTTGAAAGACAAATGTTTCCGATTTTTTTTTTTTTTTTTTTAAGCAAAATATGTCCCTACTTCTCTAGGGGATCAGTCATCTTCTGAAGATTGTTCTTAAAACGCATCGTCTGAATGTCCTGAGTCTCCACTTTGGGGGGCAACAGACCATGTATTCCTAAAATCTGCCGCTCCTGAAGGGTAAAGGCCATACCCTGAGGAGAGAAACACACATAATAAAAGATAAAACTGAATGGGAGGTTAATGAGTAGATTTGCGTTTGAAGTGTTCCGAGTAGCCACTACTAGAAAAATACTTTAGTAAAAGTACTAATTGAAGTACTGATTTTAAGCTAGCTAAGCAACTTATTTGAAAAATACAAAAACTGGATTAAAATAAAATAAAACAATACCGTAAAAGCCAAACTAAAAAAATCATCTCTTTTGTGCAAACATTTTTGAAGGAAGTTGCTAAAATACAAGCTACAGTTGTGAAGAAAGAAAGCACACATTTTTAGAGAAAAACTGGTTGCTGTTCATCATTCTGACTTAAGGCACAACTTTGATTCAAACTACAGTAGTACCCTATATACTCGCTCATAGGCTGACCCGCTCATAAGTTGAGAGGGGTTTTTTTGGGGTTCAAAATCAAGTTTTTTTGCCTTGACCCGCTCATAAGTCAAGTGTGATTTTTTGGACATAAAGAGACATCAACTTGCGTTAATTCAGTGAACTAAACCAGATTCAACGAAACTTAGATTTTCTGCGATGGTGGTTGTGAAACTATGCAATTATCGGGCTAATTATCATCTGAGATGTCATTCTGTACCGTTGTCTGCTAATTGTATATTCATACAGGAAGTAGCATGTGAAGCAGGTTTATATCTAATGCGTTGACGAATAAACACGGTTCCCGTCGTCTGCTGTCATAAGTGTTTCATTTGATCAATACCGTGTCTCGGTACACCATCAGTTTTTGTGTGTTATTGTTTGTCCAGTTTTAAATATCTGTGAGTGCACAAATGTGTTTTTCTGGTTCTGTTAACAGAACTAATGCTATTCCTTTAGTATCGGATAATTAGCGCCTAGATTGTCGGATAATTGCTTTAAAAACACAAAGGTAAGAAAACAAAAACATTTTTTTGAGTTTATTGATTATCAAAGTTGTTTTTTTTTTTGCTATTAACCACTAGAGAAGTTAAATTGTCGATGTATTAACGTATTTCGGCCGACTTTAAACACTGGAAAAAATTAATGTCTTAGACTGACCTGCTCATAAGTTGAATGCACTTTTTGGGACCGATTTTCTGGGAAAAAAAATCTCAACTTATGAGCGAGTATATACGGTAGTCTGCAAACAACTTATTTACCAATCAGAAAACATTCATGACTTTTAATCTTCCCAGGTAGGGACCTTTCATTTAGTTCATTCCCAGTGACATACTTTGCAATGCTAAGAGAACTTGTGAAAGAAAAGAAAAAGATAAAAGGACCCTTCACCCTCACCCAGCATTTGACATAGTAGATTCATTCTGTCACGAGGCAGTCTGCTGCACTGCCCTGTAGGATCCAATAGGGCTGACCTATTGACTTCTTGTAGCAAAAATGGACTGCTGAATGGCATGTATGAAACCAGATGAAAGCAAGTCTCCCAGGGTAAAAAGGGGGTAGGAATTGGGGAGTAACCTGAGAGGATCCAATGAGAAACAGAGTGTGCAGGAACTCCCCATTTAAAAAGAAAAAAACATGAGGGAGTGAGAGATACAGCAGTGTATGTGTATGCATTCACATGTTGATTCAGAGGGCTCTCTCTAAACTGAATACAGCTGCATCTCATGCCTGGAGAGGGGTCTAATTATCTGGTGAGAGAGATGAATGAAGGGGCACCCCTGACAAAATGCTGAGTCATGCTGATGGAGCATTTCTCTTCATGCAACTCTACAATTCATTTGTTTTTATCAAAATGCAACAGTATTATAAGTGTTGCAAAAGTCCTAAATTCTGCAAAATTTTGGGTAATCACTTAGTTTCTCCTGTCACTCATTTTATCTATAATTTTAACAGCCTGTCAGGAAATTGGACCAGGTTAAGTTTGGTTGGATATTAAAGTTACAGTACAGTTAGGAATATTATTCGTAAATAGAGAAGTAGGAAAGCATTAAAAGATGAGTATGTAGCTCTCCATTGTTTCTTTTTTAATGTATATCTAGTATCAGGAACTTTTAATAAACTCTTTGTGGATTAATCCATATTTCAATGATTTGTAGCTCGGCTATCATATAAGGTTGTCATCTTACAAGCTCCACCTCTGGGCTGTACTGGTTTGCAATGGTGCCACTAGAAACCAGTGGGTAATGTCACATTCCACTTTGTCCAGCCAGCTGCCAGCCATTCTGTAAACTGTTTACATTTAGTGTGGCATATTATATTTAGCACAACATGTTTAAGTCTAGGCTATGTTTAGCATAACTTGCATAGAGAGAGATCATGCCACTTCAAGCAGCCAAAGCCTTATATTACAAATGTCAACTGTAGCTTTGTGCCACTGGAAACAGTAGTAGGAGATCTTTATGAGCAAACACTTGTTTAAAAAAAAAAAAAGACAAAAAAAAAGACAAAAGAAAAAATATACTGGAAAAACCTAGTCTTTTTTTTATTTCTGGGCACAAAATAAATAAATTAAAAAAACACATTTCTGAACCGTATTATTTGGTAGACCCTAACAGCTAACAGCTATAACACTGACCCCCAACGCTTGCACAATAGTCACTTGACATGATGTGTGCTTCACTTAGTTAACCTGCACTTCCTGCTCTAATGAACCCATCACACTGGAACAACACCCAGACACCATGGCCTTTTCCAAATTGCTCCAGAATCCAATCTTTATGCTCCGAGGTGAAATTAAACCCTTTTTCCATCCCATAATCTAATTAATTTCTTATGGCCACAGAGTTGCTGAGTCCCAGGTTTTAATAAATATGTTAGACAATTCTCTCCCCAATTTTTGGAGTTTCAGAAGTCTCCTCAGTGTTTTAGCTATTTCTTACCAATAATTTGATTTTTCTGAGAGAGTAAAGCCCTTTCCGTGAGTGGAAAGATTTGTCTTCTCAGGAATGAGGAGCTATACACTGCATCGACTAGTCTTAAATGTGTTTTTGGCACCAGAAAGATATTATTCACTGCAATAGTTCTCTGATGGGGAGCTTGTACTGTCTTGTTTAGTTAAAAAAAAAAAAAAAAAAATCTTAACCAGGCAAGGTAAATACACCCAGGAGTGGAATTGGATGTGAAAACATCCAACAGACTTGAGCATTTAACTAATACTTCCAACTTTATGGAAAATGTTCTTAAATTACTCTAGCTTGTGTTCAAAAATGAAATAAACTACGATATATCAGCTACAAGAAATTCATTTGTGTTGATTGTGGTACAAAAGTTATGAACAAAAGGCACTAATGTCACAACCTACCATTCAACTCTTATTTTATGCTAAAGAAGTTCATTTCAAGAAAGGCTGATGAACTGCTTATTGAGAATATTTTGTAAACTTGAAATACAAAAAAACACAAGCACAACAGTAGAAACACAAATACAAAAAAAAAAGACTTTTTCTTTACTTCGCATAATACATAAAATGGAGAAGTAACAGCTTTCTACATGCATAAGAGAAAAGAGCTTACCTATTTAAGATATAACTTATATGTTCACTAGATTACTATGATTATAGATGTATGATTGTCACAAATGAGTAGTGCTCTCTTTATTTTCAGGCTTATGTGATTTATGAAACTAGTTGTGATAATAAAACAACTACAATTAACATGGCAAGTAACTAAAGAAAAAAAAAACACTCTTTCAATAGAAACTGAACTTTCCTAATTGAAAAAAACCCATAAAATTAAAAGTACTGGGGAAAAAAACTCAATTAACGGTCAACATTCCTTGTGACTCATTTTAGCTCTTGCATTTGCTATGCCAGCCTCTCTTAAATGCACTTAAAATTGATAAGCAGTTTAACCTCCCTTGCAGTGTGATGAACTCTCCTGGTTTCTTGTCCTAAATTCTTGTTCATTACATTGCAAGTGGACTTCCTCCTATTTTTTTTACTGTTAAATAAACAAGACAGTTTTGTGTTATGAAAAGCAAGAAAGAGCATGTTCACATGAGGCCTCAGCATTTTAAAAGGGATACAAATAGTACTTAATAACAAATCCCAAACAGGAAGAAACAACTGAAGCAAAACATGCATTTATGTTGTCCAAACTTCAGTTGAGACTTAAACTAGAATTGATACATGCAAATGACTAAATTCATAACGTGACATAATTAACATATCTTGCCCATACAGGCCACCTCACCGTTTCTTGTTTAACAGTAACACACAAAGACAATGTCTGCAAACTGCCTACCTTGTTGGTGCGAGGGCTGAGCATGAGGGGCTTGCCCTTTTCTTTGGTGTGTGCCCATCTGCAAACAGAGGCACAGGGTCTCAGGGACCAGGTGGATCTTAGCCTGGACAACATGGCAGACAGTCACTGGTCTTGAAGGTCTACTGTGAAATGTTTCTATGACAGAAAGGACAATGAAATCTGATCAAATTACAATATATTGTGAAGACATGATTATAAATATCTGCATCTTTTCCATGGGAAATTTTAAACTTATTCACAAAATCCATCTATAGAAAGGCAGCTCTGCTAGGATGTTGCCAACAGTATTTATTTAGTGCAGTATCTGAAATAATCATGAATAACCCCTTCTTTTTAGGTCTGTTGTTAGACATGAACTTAAACCAAGAAAAACTGACATGTTCAAGGCCAATTCAAATTATACTGGGGCTTTATCAACAATGGGAATCTCTTTTTATTTTTAATTTGCTTTTGATAGGTCAGTGAAGCCCTTAAATGCATAGCCAACACACCACTAACGTCAGATCACTCTAGTATCTTTATATGGCATTAAAGGCAGAAATTTGCATAGCAGTATGTCATGCAATAAAGAAGAACAGCTTAAAAATGTTAAGACTAAGAAGGACTATGTTTTACTTGAAGCATACACTAAGCCTGTTAAAGTTGATCTAATTTTTTTTCTGTTCAGTACTTTGGGGCTAGTCTTCAACATAGAAATGTAATCCAAGTAAAAGACAACCCTGCCCCAAACAACATACCATTACAATAACAGGCCCACTAGGTCTGAGCATCTAACTGTGCCTTCAACCACTGTATCTGACAACTAGATGGGTAAGTGTTCTAAATCACATAAATTATTCAGGGATGCCAAAATTTGCAGAAAAATTCTACAATGTGCTTCAATTGTAGAATAACATTGAGACGAAGAACATCTTAGTCAAACCAATGAAAAGCAACACTAAAATGCAGTAAACAGTCTCATTCAACAACTGTTGTGTATGTAATGATGGAGTAAGATGCCATGGATTTTCTTAAATGAGACAACACAGTCAGAGGGCTATGCAACCACTGACAGATTGCTCTATATATTGATTTTGTGTAAAGTCGTGTTGATAGACATGCATCTCATTTTTCACCTGCCAGTTTTAGACTTTTACCATAGACAATTGAGGAAAAATGAATGCACCACTTCTACAGTTTACCTTGGAAGCGGAGCAGTTTTATCAAAGCCATATATATGCACTCCTGCTCCCACCAGTTTATGATTCTGCTGCATTGCTGGCTGGACAAACCCCCATCATAAATCCACAATATATCAATGTTTTTTACAGAGTATAATAAACATTTAACATCTGCAGTGTTTATTTGTAATTTCATAACCAACTTGATTTATACAAACTCTGCTTTCTTTGAACTGTTATAGCAAGTAATTTGAGTTCATTTGAAATATGTGTGTGACCATATTAAGTAGGAACTTTTGTAGAACAAAAGCAGAGAACATTATACTTGTTCTCATGATTTTAATACTTCATTTTTAATTCCCCCTCTCCCCATTTATTCATGTTTGTCTGAGTGTGTAGCAACACATTTTTCTATTTGGGGAGATCACAGTGTAAATGTATTTCTTTTTTAAACTTATGTTAACCTATGAGCAATGTTGACTGCCAGTTTACACACACACACACACATACACACACACACACACACACACACACACACACACACACACACACACACACAAAATGCTTGGAGAGCCCTTCAACTGAGGATTACAGATGCTGATACCAGTGCCAGCTGTTAATCTTGATGTATTCAGAAGTAATTTGCTGTGAAATCTGAAAAAGAAAGATTTTTGTAATCCTTTTGGTAATAAGAACCAGAGAAGACAAAGTAGAGCATAAATCACAGAGTGGAATTACCTGACATATAATAGATGCATAAGAGGAGAATGTGGTGGAAGACAGACACCAAATAATAAAACACAAATCTCCTGTGGCATCTGGAGGGTTGAGATGAAGGAACAAATTATTCCCACTATTCTGGGCATAAAGAAGATAAGCCAAGCTCTGAACTTAGTGTTTCCTAAAATAAAGCTACAAACAAGCACTACTCCATACACACTTTACAGCTTTACCTAACCATATTTTCAGTTGCTATTGTTGGTCTGAAATAGTATCTTCACTGTGAAAGCTATGTCATGCATGAGACCTGTGCTTCACACTCAGAGCGTATAATATGTGTTGGGTCCAGAAAGAGGCCAGTTAAATCAGCAGAGATCAACCACTGCTTCTCCCAGTTTGTATATTGATGAAATGCTTTCTTGTATGTTAGACACTGAAGCCAAAAGGGCCAGACTGCTCAAACTAGTGTGTTAAAGTAAAATTGAAGGAGAGACTATGAGAGGTAGCTAAAATATTTTCTCCACCCAGTAGAAACGCAACTGTTCAAAAACTGTTTCAGTCGCAAACAAAATTAAGTTTTAGGTTCCTTAATCCTGATGAAATGAAACTAAATATGCAAGCAAGATCACAAGACATACATTAAAACTGCAATACAGCTTTATAGTGGCCAAAAATAAAACAAGCACTGCTATTTAAAAGTTCTTAGGCTGAAAGAATAAATGGTGTGTGTCTCTTTTATTCTTTCCAACATCAACAACACCAAAGCAGAGTGGTGATAAATATAACTCACTAATATTAGATTAGCATTGGAATGCTGAATCACGTTTCTTTCACTTCTTTTTTAATTTAATAAATCCTCATGTGTTTAAGCACAGTGTAGTGGTTTAGTTTTGATCATTAAATAAGTCAGTTTATGACCTTTAAAAATTACCTTTAACAATGTCTGAAAACATCTGTGATTTTACAGGGGTCACACTATGCTCTGTATTGTGTGCTCCTCTCCATAAAATCTAGAGGACTCAAATAGCAGTTGCCTGAGTCACAACTACATCTCCAGAAAACACTGATTAGAAAGCAGCATTAACAACAGGGCTAAATCAGTAGACTTCACATTTCCAACAACCATTTTAATGGTCAGCAGAGGCAACAGCTTTGACAGTCTCTTAATTCCTGTCTTTATGTCGCTGACCAACACCAATCATTCACTGTAGCTTTCAACCCATTTGTTGAATGTGATGTATAAAGCTTAAACACAAGAGATCCTCTTTACTCAATAAAACAATTATTTATACTAGACTTCATTAGACTTTGTTGTGACTTAATAATTACGAGAAAAAAAAGGCAGTATACTCTTATGTACACCATACACCGTACTTACTATAAAAATCAGAAAGTTACACTTACATGTAGGCTTTTCTGTGGAAACGTTTTACTTCAGTTTATTGTGGTTTAAGTCACGGGTGTTAATCTGCCCCCATTCATTTAGTACTCTACATGTTAAATCATTTGTTGAGTCCCACTTGTGAGACTCAGACATTAGCTGGTATATATAAAGCATGCATGATTCTAACCACAATAAAGACAATAAAAACTTCAGTTTTATGTTCTGTGTTTTAAACGGTTACTTATTAAAACGAGGGAGATACCTAGCAACATCCAGGAAGTGAAGGGACATGGTACTGCTAAATATTAACGTAAAAGTAAGTTTTATCAGAGGACAGACTAGTAAAAGGGAAGTTTTTATTTAAAAGAGCAGAGTAAATATACTGACAAAGCCAGATGTTTAAAAAAAAAAACTGCTAGCAAGTGCTACACGCTAACAACTGGCTAACCTACAGACGCAGTCGATTAAAAAAAAGAAAGAAAAAAAAACTCCTCCACTTTCAGCTTACATGTCACTAACTTAGAGGCCGACTTTCTCAATAAACTAACACAAAACTCCGAACACTGAACACTTTATCCCGCAGATATTAAACTAACCCCGTGATCGCTACTTTCGACTCAGAAATGGGAAGTTCACAGATCCCTTCTTTCGAAAACAACCTCAAATAATTACCTGTTCTTGAATGTGATTAAAAACTGCTGTTCCTTTCGCAAGATAGCTTAATGTTAATTCAGCACATTTCTTTAAAAAGCCGCGGTAAAACTGCTGATGTTAAGCGATTATCCTTTCACAACAGCTACACACGCAGCTGAGTGAAAGACAGAAAGGAGAGGAAGAAGTGCAGGAGAAGCTGGGGGTTCATCCAATCACAAACTGGGATGAGCTTCCCTATTACCGTAAAGAAATATTAACGTGCGCAAGACTTATCAGGAAGTTATTACGGTAAAAGTGACGTTAACTGAAGCGTGACAGACAGACAGACAGACAGACAGACAGATAATACCCCTGAAACCCTCTGCACTGGAGGTGCTGTTGACTCCGGTTGCCAAGGCGATGGCCTGAAGTCCACTCATCCCTGGGTTGTGGCGGGGTCCATACATCCACCCAACAGCGGTGGTGTTTGGTACTCCATCGCATCTGGGGGGACAGAGGGTGGGGGGCTAGGAGGAGTTAGGACACGGCATGGGGACGTCAAACGGTCTGGGGACCTAAACTGACGTCCCCAAAACGGGATGCTGTCAAATGAACGCTGGAGCATCCTAATGTATGTTAATGTGATTTTTAAAGTTTGGCCCTTAAGTCACCTTTTTTCCACAAATTGTGTGTGGGACATGTGCTCACTATCGCCACCCCAGTTTTTGCCACTGGTACTGCAGCTGCTCCTGTCCACACACACTACCTCCAAATATGGGAATCCCCGCCCATCCATGTGGGTCTCCAATTATGACAAATTTTCAGGTGTGCATAATTGGATTGGAGCATATACAACCTCATGGCCAGGGGCTGATGGAAGGTGACCAAACGAGCTCTTAGCATCAAACTTAATCAAAAGGTAAGTATAGCTGCACAGGTCTAATAATAATGGCCACGTATCGTACTGATGTCTTTGAAGATTTATTTCTGTCGCTCTTTTTTTCAAACACTGTGAAAACTACAAAATAAATCATACATTTCCTCTTACCACAGCACAAGCATTTATCTATCACTTTGAACAGTTTCAATTTATCAAAAAATGTACGTTAATCCACATGAAAGCATTTCAATAACATTTTACAATAGTAATGTAAAGTATTACCGTGTGCGCCTCTTAGACCAAATGCAGAATAACTCTTGCATCCGTTCCCCTGCGCATTCATGAAGGCTCTGACTCAATTCTTTGGTCCTGCCACTTTTAACTAAAATTCTGGTCATGTGACCCATTACTTCGGCTCTCGAGGATAGAACCCAAACAAACTTCCCATCAACAACCATAACAGTAATTCCACAATACATACAATACATCAACAAATACAAAATAAAACCTGCCAGCCAGACAGTTACAGTAAGTACTTTCTGTTGTTGCACCAGCCAGCAACAACCCAAAAAACCACATCACCCAGCAGCCCCCCCAAGGCCCGCTCCAAGTGCCAAGCCCACCACCCAAGGTGTGTCAATGCCCCCACACAAGCCTCTGAGAACCCTGCCACAGGCATCCCCCAAACTGCGGACACACGCACCAACAACCTAGAGCCCTCTAGGCCCCCCAGGACCTGCCCAGCTGAGCGGGGCCCAAACACCCCTTCCTTGTCCAGCCATCCCTCTTGATGCAGATGGTTCCCTGTGATAGTGGGATAATGTTCCCTCACTAGTTCTTCTGTGCCCAATAATGTTTTACATGCTAATATTCTAACCTTTGATTGTGTTTTATCGTTGACAGATATCTGGGAAGGGGAAGAGGATGGGTGGGATTGGTTTTGTTTTTACTGTTAAAGCACTTTGTGCTGCATTTATTGTATGAAAAGTGCTATATAAATAAAGTTTGATTGATTGAACGATATGCTTGAAGAGATTGTTTTCAAACTGTTTTATTAATTTTTCAAGAAAAGCAGACACTCAAAAATACTAAGATTCAACACTAAGCACATAAAATATTTCATATTTTCTCAAATAAAAAGCTGTCCCTCCCCCATTGAAGCACAAGTAAGCTATAAACGAAATAACAGTCTACAGAAATATGACTATTTTAGAAAGCAACAGGTTTTTAGAGGGAAAAAAAATGGATTTCCATGCAGACAGGAGGGTATATGTTACATTCAGCAAGCTGGAAGCATTGAGGTTTACTGAGGCACATTTTCAAAATTGCTTTACATGATTAAAATAATAAAATTTGGCTCAGCCACCACATGTTATAGTGTCTGTATTATTTGGTAATGATGTTATTGCTGGATTGTTTGACCTGGAGAGGAAACTGTGTACTGCAAAGATAACCATTACACTTGTGATTAAAAAAATACTATTTTAGGGTTTTATTTTTTTGTTTGTTTGTTTTGTTTTGTTTTTTGTTTGTAATTTAGTTTAACTGCAGTGAATACAGCAACACCTCTGGATAGAAAGAAAAGACAGTTGTCTTGCTTTTTATGAGTGCTCCTAACCCTGCAAACTATAACATTACAAATTACAAATCACCAACACACTGATTACTCAAAATTACAAATTACAAATCAGCAACTCACTGATTAAAATGACAATGTTCCAGTTGGTTTCTGAATGTGCTTGTGATACTACATGTGCTTCACTGTGACTATAAACAAACACCTGGCTTTGCTGTCCCATGGGTTGTACTCTTAACAGTTTGTATATTCTTTGGAAGGTACAATATGCTGTTGTAGAGAGAATCTGCTGATAATCTGTGTATGTAGGCCACAGCGTGCATATATTATGAAAGTGAACCTCAGATATACATTAGCATCCCATGGCTGTATACTTTTTGAAAAATAGCTTTGCTAAATGTGCACCTTGTATTGAATGGTTTGAATGCAAAGATTTAAAAGAATATTTGAAGAACTGAAAGACTTGTTTTTAACTTACTGCCTGCAGTCAAATAAGAATGCATATTACATTACATTCTTATTTTGTAGTGTATCAGGCAGTGTGTGTTCAAATATCTCAGAGGTGTGCCTTTGGCTGTCCCTACAGCTGGAATCCAATGAATGTGCAGCTAAGACCCTGCTACAGTAGATGATAAATTCATGGCAAAACATTCAAAACAGTGGAAAGAAGAGTGGTGACAAAATACAGAGAGCATTTAGTTTTGTCCATTTCCCAATATTTCTTGGCTCCAGAAGTGAAGTGAATGTTCACTGCAGATGACTGAGCGACTATATGGTAAAAACCAATATCTTTCATCTGTTATACACCACACCTTATTGTATAGGCTATTTCATCAACTCTAATTTCCATGGATGAAAGGCATCAGTTCCCAAAATATGGTTTATAACATTTTAAGTATGTGTGGGAACTGGATATTAATGTATTTACAGGGCAGCACTGATAGGTTTTAAGTACAAATGATTTCCTGCAGTGATTGCAAAGGATCTACATTCTTCAAAGTTACTGTTGTTTGCATTAAAGCTTTCTGTGACTAGCACTGAAGTAAGCAAAGGACAGGTGGCTGTTCACAATAGACACAACACTGTACTTTCAGTGTGAAACAAATGATGAGCTTGGGGCATCAGGTTGAAAACAAACAACATATAGTTTGACCAAAAGATAAAACTAAGATGCCAAAATAAATTTAAATTACCACCACAGAGCATTCCACATTCAAACTGTAGAAATCAAACTTCTTGAATAGCATTGTAAAACCATATGATATACATTTACAGTGACAGAATTCAGTATGTGGTTGTGAGGGTTTAAACCAGCAGTAAATATAGTCCTTATAGTTTATAATGTTGTAATTTGTTGACTCATTGCTTTTTGGGGGTAAAACATTTAGAGATGCTTGGATAAAAAAAATAAATAAATAAAAAACTCTATCACTTTCATTACTTCGGTGAATATCACTATCAGAGCCTTGTCTCTCAACTCATGACAGCTGGAACAGGCTCCAGCACCTCTGCAACCTTGACTAGGATGAAACAGATGTATAAAATGGACAAAGGGATGTAAAATGGAAGACTTGAACATTTTTAAGAATTTAAAAGAATCTTACTTGGAAACAAAACAAACAAACAAAAAAAGAAAAAGAAAAAACAAAACAAAGCAAAAAAACTAATGTAAAGAAAACCTAAAACACATCCAGTGTGCCCACTCAAAAGACTTTCATCAGTTTGACGTGTTTATTAAAGAATAAGCTGCAATCTAGTCTTGCCCACCTTTGCAAATTATAGGAAATTACATAGAAAGAACTATTAATTGGCTAATTATTTTTATCTATGCTCACAAGAAACAAATCTTTGAAATTTGTAGTGGTAAGCATGGCTATTTCTATTTAGCCCAGTTTCTTTTGACCTCTTAATGCCTGAGTATGTCCCATGACAAAGCTGCATGATTGCTTGTTTCAGTGAAGGTTAGTTACAATGCATGTCTGCCAAAAATACAAAAGCTGCTAAGGTCAAATGTTTAAGCAGCATATGCCACAATGGCTGTCCTTCACTGCACTGTGAGCATTTGGAAGTATCACACTATGATGTGCTGAACCTGAAGTTTAAAATCAGCCTCAAAAGTTGGAAGTCTGTGGAGGTGGGGTCCTGTGCTCTGGAAGTCTTGGTACCTTTCTTTTAATGTTAGCCTGCTTGCTTTCTTCCACCCACTCTACATCTTTTCCTTTCTTCCCACTTGCTTTCTCCTTGTTCTGCCGGCACAGTTTGAGTGCTCGGGATATAAACACGTCCAAGTCGAATAAACGCTCTTTTTGCTTGACAGGCAGTGACTCCAGGGAGTCAGCATTCACTGACTGTGATATGGGGGAGGTAGAAGAAAGGGATTCAAAGTCCTGGGGTTGCAAAAGTGGTGAGGTGGGGGGTGACACTGTTTGAGGTGACTGGAAAGACAGAAGAGCTGTAGGAGAGGAAGGGAGAAAAGAGTGAAGGGTATTTGAAGAAGACATGATAGGAGGAAAAGGGTTCTGTCCGTCCTCAACATATTCAGCTGATGGCTGCTGCACAACTTCTTTGTAGTGGAAGACTGGTGCTTGGAGGTCAGTGGGGGAGAGAGGGAGAGGAGGGGAGGAAGTATAGCAGGAGGGTGAGCATTGCTCCAAAGAAGGACTGGGACTGGGTGAGTGCAGGCGAGACTGAGTGCTCTCCACCCAGCGAGAGATTTCCTGGAATAAATTCCCTGTCTCCTCTTCTTCTTCTGCTTCTGCTTCTGCTTCCACTTTCTCTTCCTTCATCCTTCTCATGTCCTCCGTGCTGCCACCAGTGGGCTCCACAGGTGCAGGGAAGCTGCTGGTGTTGTGCTTCCAGTGAGACAGGTCCAGTATCAGTTTAGGTTCTGAGTAGTGTTGAGGCTTTCCCTCCCGCCAGGCTATTTTATCCAGATATGAAGGAGATCCCACTTTGTAATCGCAAGAGCGGCCACAGTCAAGCTCAGCATATCCCAAACCACAGACTCTTTCTAGAGAGGAGTGAGAGTTCTCCAGGAAGCGTTCAGCTGAGCTGCTGTGGGAATATTTGCGGGGGTCAACCTGAAGAAGACAAATGAAGGGGAGAAGATAGTAAATTGGGTGGTTAATAAAATAATCAGTTGCACTTTGTTTTTATTCATTGTAGTTTGTTTCTAGAGCTCTTACTACTCTCATTTAAAGTTTCCTAAGTGTGTCTTAGGGGATTACTGTGGTTTAAGTCACAGTAATCTATTATAAAAAGTTTAAATGCTTTCATGTTCGGATAAAAAAAGCATGTTAATTTTCTTGAAATAAGCAGCACATTGCTCCAGCATCTCTTGTCAGATTCTGTGGAAAATGCCCTGTTCTTGCTCCTGTCACTTTCGTGCCTACCTACCTGCAAGACAGGGTTTTACTCTGATGGGTAAAAGATGATGGACTGCAAGACACATGCTCATAATATTTTTGTTTGTCTGCTATAACCAGAGTTGTAAATTCATGGCTGTGCCCGATTGTGCTGTTCTGACCGAAACATAACACAGATAATTTATTAAGATCTAAGGAAATTCCATCATCTTTTGAAAACTAAATTATTTCACTTAAAGACAAGGATGGTGAATGTTGTGAGATGTTTAGGATAGGAGAGTTTTTTGCCTCTAAAGAGTGCTCACAAGATAAATTTGGTTAAATTTTAAATGCATCATCACATGTCCCGCTGGGAGGAAACCCCAGGGAAGATTCAGGACACATTGGAGGGATTATGTCTCTTGGCTAGTGTGGGAATGCCTTGGGATCTCCCCAGATGAGCTGGAGAAAGTGGCTGGGGAGAGAGAAATCTGGCCTTTCCTGTGACCAGACCACGGATAAGCGAAAGAAGATGGATGGATGGATGGATCCATCATCACAAACAGTGCCACGTCTGCCAAATTTGCCATCAGCTAAATCATGCACCTTTAAACTTGTCATCTTTATCAGTGTCTTGACATCTCCCTGTCCATATTGTTGAAATGAATGTTTAAACTTCAGTATAAATCAGTACGGATCAGTAACAATGGGGTAAAAATACAACGCCTAGCCACCTGAGCTTCCTCTGTCAGTGAGCTGGAGCTGGCCCGGGGGTCCCTCTGAACCTCCTCATCCTCTGTGGTGTCGCCCAGATCAGAGGGAACGTGGCCAAAAGGGATGCAGTGACACCTTCCCACTGACTTTTGCCAGCACATATCTGTTGATAAACTGCTCTCATATCTGTAAAAGGGCAGAATTAAAATTGCTTTCTCTGGATTTACTTTGTGGAAGTGACAACTCATAAAAAACAACTACTACTAATACATTGAACTTAAATATTCATTAAATAACACCCTCATAATTACTTGACGAAAGACAAGCTGTTCAGACAACTGCAAATAGAAATGAGTGTGAGTTTATATCTGTGCACTGTGTTTGATTGGAGCTCTCTCTTGGTTGGTGCTGTTTTATAGCCATAGAAGTATATATAATAGACAGCATGCAACAACATCTGCACCATAGTGAATGATTATCTGGAAATATGAACTAAAAACTTTGTGCTCAAACAAAGAAATATAATTTATAGTGTGAAAACATATAAAGTATTTGGCTTTAGTAACTACAAAGTTTAGTCTTCACATACAAAAGCTTACTGATTTATTTAATAGGAAATCTAAATGAACTTAATGACATCACAGTGAAACAAGAAAACATGCTTAAAAGAAATGTATTTGATAACATTCATTTAGTACATATAGAATATATATTTTAAAAAAAGAATCCAGACCTGTCCCAGTGGATGCTGGAGGTCTGACTGTTGCTGCTACTGATGCTCTGCAAAGCAATAAGGCTGTCAAGCTCATCCTCAATGCGGAATGGTTGTAAAGATGTGGGTTCATCATCAGGACAGGAGTACTGCTGAAGGAACGGGTGGGACAGGGCTGCTTCAGCCGTCAGACGATCCATGGGGTTAAAAGTCAAGATTCGCTCAAGAAAGTCCACCGCTGGAAGAAGAGAGCAGAAAAAATAATATGTAGTGTCAGTGAAGCAACTCTCTCAAGATTAAATCACAGTATATACATCCAAACCTTATTCATCCCTTCATCTGACAGCAGTCACAAGAGTTCTGTATTTTTGTTCTTCCTCAGATTTCTATCTTTTGTCACCATTTTATTTCATAGTTTATTGCTTGACCTCCCACATTCCTCCCAGCACTCAATTCTCTCCACTCACCCTGAGCATCCACTCCAGGAAGTAATTCAGAAAAGGGTTTCTTAACCCTCCATCCATGATTAACATATGAAGGCATCACCTGGGAAGGCAGGAAAGAAAAATTACACACTTTGTCAGGATTATTTCAGCTTCCAAGGAGACTTCATGGTTGGTTTGTTTATTTGTCTCTTTATTAGCAAAACCATTCAACAAATGATGAAAGGTTTTGAAAGGCAAAAGGAAAAAAAGAAAAAAAAAAGCAGAGGTGGTGTATGGACAAAATTAGAAGTGATTAGCTTAGATTTCTGTTCTTCAGCTTTGATCTTGGACTGTTCTTTTTGTGCATTAAAGGAAGCCTATTAATTCAATTAATTACTAAATAGCTGATTCTGATAGGAAAGAATACATACTCATAACTCATACTGGCAGACTTGTGTAGACATTTATCCAACAATTTAGAAATGAAGTTTGTTGTTCCAAACTTATGAAACAGTTTTTAATATAATGTTGTAGACATATAGCTTGCAGCACCCTGTGGGGTGTCACCTGTAGCAGATCCTGCCTGTCCTCCTCTCGCAGCACGGGCACTGTGTTGAGAATCAGCTGCATCTGCTCCAGCTCATGAGCCCCTGAGATAGAGAATCGACCAATCAGAGACCAGCAGAGAGGAGCCAGAGGATCACTTACATAAGCAAAAAAAAAAAAAAAAAAAAAAAAAGAAAGAAAGAGATCAAGTCAAACAAGAATAACTGGGAAGCATAAGCTGTCAGTGACAGAAATAGCAAGGTTAGAAAAGTCTGTTTAAATTATTCATAAAGGTTGGAATACTAGATGAAACTGTGTCTGAGAATTACTGCCCTGAAATAAAATATTATATAAGACACTTCATTAAATCATTTTTAAAAAGTCATTCTATTAACTCATCCACCAAAGCATAATCCCTAAAACATCTATGTATCTTTTATGTAGCAAACATGCTATCAAACAGATGCTGCTTAGTTGTTTCTTTCTTTTGCTCTAAGACTTGACAGATACAAATATTGTGAGGTCCCTGATTTGAGTAGTGCGAGTTTCGATCACACAGATGGCTATGCAGTAATATTTTCTACCCCTAAAAAAAAGTTTGGATTTGCCCTTTAAATGCCACAGGACAACAGCAGATGGTGCTATATTAATACATTTCCAACTCTAAATGGATAAGTAATACACTAGGTCCAGACTGCACCGTTTTTCCTCCACCAACCAAAAACGTAGTGTACCCACTCTTGCTTGCTGGCAAAGTAAAATGGAAGACAAACACATCTGTAACATCTAATGTGTGACAGTGTCACAAGCAGAAACACCTTGGGGAGCAGATGACACTTCTGAGTTTCTGATGTCAGTAGAGGGCTTGTGGAGGTCAAAATTAGTCTGTCAGTTAAAACGACAGTTGCTTTTGTCAGTAAGCATCTCCATCACCATTGTTATTCTGGTCAGGCAAAGAAGTAGCCACAGAAAGTGTCTTTGGTGGAGGACACTCAAGAAAGAAAGAACCCTCCCCCAGTCTCACTGAATGCCACCACTGCAGTGAATTAATCTTGAATATATATTTTTGAGTCACTGCAAATAGAATATGAATATAAGTTAACAAAAGATTTGCTTAAGTACAGGTAATTTAACAGAGTAGGTTATATATCTGAGTGCATAGCTATCCAGACTATATCTATTATTTTTTTCAACCACTAAGAGATTTGCTTTCACATAACAATGAATGAAATAAAGCCAGACAATATAAAAACAAAAAAGTAATGAGAGGCCTTCAGGATGACAATGCTTTCATTAAGACTGCATGACAAAAAGCAGAAGTACCTGCAAATGGTGTGCGTCCACTAAGCATCTCAGCCAATATGCAGCCAGCAGCCCACATATCTATGGCCTTGGTGTAATTGTTGGGAGACAGGAGCAGACGAGGGGAGCAATACCACTTAGTTACCAAACCCTCGGACAAATAGCCCTTTAGAAAAGGGGGAGGGGGATAAATATAGCAGAAAGAGAAAAATACAGTTGAGCACCGGAGTAGGATAAAATGTAAACACACAAGTCTTTAAATTCATGCTAAGTGATCTTTTAGAGGTTAAAAGTTGTACATTAAACATAAGGCTAAAAAAAAAATACATTCGCTCAAGCAGGAAAAGTGTTAGGGGCTAGAAGTAGGACCAGCATCACCTGCTTTACCTACAACTGGTGTCTACAAAGACTCTTGATGTGCTTTCTTAAAAAAAAAAAAAACCTTGGAAACATGAAACAGTATGAGAAGCAGTCAAACACAAATATTGGTAGCCCTCTTTTTTAATATGTTTTGTGTGTACGTGTGTGTGTATGTGTGTGTGTGCATGTGTGTGTGTGCATGTATGTGTGTAAATAGCCAAATTTAACCCCAGTCAAACAGTTGGGCTATGGTATGCTCTTTGGCCATTGCAAAACCTAGATTCTTTCAGTTTTTTAATCATTCTGGTGTCCCTCAGAGCATTGTCTTAGTGTAAAACCCAGTTTCAGTCACACTTTTGGACAGATTCCCTCACTCTGGTATACAAGAGAATTCACAGTTGACTTGAAGACAGCAAGATGCCAGGTCATCAACCCTCCACCACCATGCTTGACAGTGAGTATAAAGAGTTAAAGTTGAAATTCTGTGACCATATTTTTTCCCCATACATGGTGCTGAGTGTTCAGGCAAAACAATTTCACTTTGTTTCAGAAGTGGCTTGTTCAGATGGAGTTTTGTGAGCCTCAGTCATGTGACAGTAGTATTTCTTTTTGACAGTAAAGGCTTTCTGCATGCAGTGCTTCCAGAAAAATCATACTTTTCCAGACATTTAACATTCTTGGCAAGGCCAGTGAGGTGTGAGATGTAGCTCCTGTTTTTAACTTTTTTTCTCTAACTATGTGGTAAATTTGCTGTGATGTTCACTCCTGACAAGACTGCATGTTGTCTTGAGAATAATTATTCTTGCTCTTCTTGCTGGCACTCAACACTCGCTGAGTGTTGAACTCCAAATTTGTTTGAAAATGGGTTTGCAACAGCTTCAAGATTGATGTTTGGCAACAATTACTTGTCTAAGACCATTGCATACGACTTCCCTCTTGCCATTGCATTAACACACACCTAAATGTTCCAGACCAACAAACTGAGGAATGTCTGCATTTATAAGAATATGTGAATCTAGTGGTAATCAATTCATCAAGGGCTAATGATAAACAGTTCCTGATTACAATTTACTTGCTTAAATCCTTTTGAAGCAGTGAGAGGGTTCTTAGTGTTGCTCACATGCTTTTTTTTTCTTTCATTTCATTTAATATTAATATCAACATTAGTATTAATATTATTTCCTTATGTTAATATTAAATCAATATTGGCACAATAATAAAGCAAGTTACATTGTTGTTGTCTGAGGTTGTATTTGCCTAAAAATAAGACCCAGTACTCTTTAAATACTTCTAACATCAATGTCCTAGTGCATGACTGTTGCACATGCTTCTTCATATTAGAGCAACACAATTAAATAAAACAATTAACAAAAACATATGAGAAACAGAAGAAATAATTGTATAGTCTGAAAAATATTAGGTGCTTAAATACTTCCTGCACATATTCTTTTGTAAATATCAGTTTGTTTTGTACAAGTGAAGGTGATAATATTGTTTTTGTGTGTGTACAACATTTATATGTATGGCCTCTGGACTATTTTACTGCAGAGTCATGCAGCTGTAACATAAGAAGAATGTGGTTCGACATCAGTTTCCTCAAATAAGCATGAAAGGACATAATCTGATAGCAGCATAAGTTGATCTTCTACTCACATATATCTTTCACCCTTTATTATACCCTCAGGGATGCAAAAGCTTCTTCTATCATTAACACTAATGTGCACAAGCATCCTCATACCATCATATATGCTGACTTTTGCATTCATTCTCAGGGCATCAGAATCTGCCCCACTGTCAAAACCAGTCTTTTCTGGGACACGCACACTTAGAAGCTTTCATTGTCTTTGGTCTGAGGTAGTTTGAAGTTGGGAGACATTGATGAAAAAATAACAATCTAAGCTGCTAAGGTACACTCTGACTTAAAACGACTTTTGTGATTTTTATATTTGCTGTCACGTGGATACACTGCATATGTAGTAGACATGTTACAGAGTTTCACCAAGCCTCTGATGCTCTACTGTGTAATGACGTGGGTTCTCTCATTACACTTCCTCTTCTGTGAGGAAGCTCTTGCAAGTTCCACTTACAAGACTCCCTTCTAGAGTCTGCTTTCATAAGTGACATAACAAGGATTTTGTGCACAGAGGTGAGACACAGGGAACAGTATTCACATATAAACAAGATGGTGTGATGAATTATTGCTTTTATCAATAACACATGCTGCTATATATTCTCTCTGTCTTTCCCAAATCTTAAAGTACCTGTATTTACTAACATTTCTATTCTACCCATCATTATCTATGCCCACTTATTCCTATTTAGGGTCACGGGGAAGTTGAAGCCAATAGTCTGGATAATCAAGGATTTTGGACTGCATATCGAATGATATCTACTGATCTCATACATTATTCAAAATAATTCATGGCAAATTTGTTTTTCAGTATTTTTCTGTGTTGACTGTTGTCAGCTGTTTCATAACAGCCTTTATTTCTAGTTCATTTGCACATATCTTAAAGTACCCCCACCCCCAAGCCTCCCTAAAGGCAACTGTTTCTCCAGTCATGTCAGTAGCCTTTTAACGGCTATTCTTGCTAAATTACTCTTTTCAGTCCCTTGACATATAGATAGCATGACATTTAATCTGACACAAATTAGTATCACTTGCAAAATGGATGCCAGCTGCTAGCTTTTTTGCACTAGATAAATCATCAAACAGTGAGATACTAACACCAGTTTAATGTTACTAAGCAGTCTATACAGTGGCTCCTCTTAAAATAACATTTCTAGTCTGTCCAAAAGAGTTTTAAATGGTACTTGACAGTGAAAAGGAATTGGCCTTCTTTATTTTTCATAAGTGGCAAAAAAGAAGATTTTTTAAAAAGTGGTAAATTGCTTCTCGATCTGTACATTATGTTTATAATTCAGAAAGTTAATTTTCTGTAGGTTCCTCATGCCAGTGTTTCCTAAACCTCATTTATTACTCAGTAGTGTGACACAACATAAAACTCCATCAGGCAGTGGTTTGGTGGTGTACTTCAGGCCAGCTGCATTACAAGTTACATTTTTTAGAGAATGCAGTGCTAAGTGACTTTCCCACTGGGAATAAGAAGCCATAAACTCAAACTGACAGCTCTTTTCAACCCTTTTCCCCTATCAGTCTCTTTAGTACTTTATTCTCTTGTGCTGTCTTTGCTTTGTACCCCATTCTTCCCCTCTGTGCCTCTACATCATGGGTCTCACATCTACTTTATCTAGACCTTTTGTTGTTCTATCTTTATTCCTCATCTCTTCATGCCCACTCTGACTTCACTGAACTTTACTTGCAGCACCTTTTTTTTTTTTGCTTTCCTCCCTACTTTCTGTGTTCACTTGTGTGCCTGCAGGTAAGAGAAAATAAGCTTGTTCTGAATGCTCAGTAAAGGTCTGACTAACATCAATTTGTTGTCTCTTACATTAATGCTCATCAGTCTTTATCTGAGATGTCCATTTTGCTTCCTGGCAAGCTTTTCAAAAGTGCTGGTGTCCATTTGCAGTCCTGTGTCACAGGCTTCACTAAATTAAAAAAAAAAAAAATTTTCTTCCTCTTTTCTGTCATCAGCTGTGAATGTTTACTCTTTTTTTTACATTTTCTTCACATTCAACCACATCACACTCTTAACCTCCTTTCTTCACCTCTTTTGCCCCTCCTTCTTTTGTTGCCAGCAGTATTAAACTCTGCCCTTATCAACATGTCTTCTCTTTCTTTCTTTCTCTCCGTCCTTCGTCCAGGTCATGAATAATTTCTGGCCATCTCTTGAGCTGCCTCAGCAGGTGACATTCACACATGCACAGTTACCGGTGCACTGATTTCCTTGTGGTGTAGAGTGCAAATAACATCAAACACACACACACACATATACATACTGTTTTTACAGCATATATGTATTTTAACAGTGTCCCTTTTCCCTTTCTTATCGTACAAACCAATTTTTCGTTTATCTTTACATGAGTGAACAATTGTCTTTGTAATCAGAGGTGCAGATCTCAATATAGCACTTTTCACAAACATCTGCTCAAGTCTTTTTAATATGATAAAGCCACTGTGATTTTATAAGCACTTGCAAAAAGTTGATGGGAGGACTAAAGATTATTATTAAGTGGTGAAAATCCAATGAACCGACATTGCTATCAACCATAAAAAGCGTTCAACCATGATAAGATTTAAAAGTGGTACAAATAAGACCTGAAAACTCTAAGGGGAGTATTGCTTAGCATCTCAAAACGCAAACTTCCATCTCAACTGAGATCAATACTGCCCACATCTACTGATGCTAAATGTTCGACAAAGCTGCGATGCGCTATCAAATTAAAGAGAGGATATTCTCACTATAGGGTACTGGTGTGTTGTCAGAACTGTGTCTTCAACAAACTAGCATAATCTCCCATACATGTCTTCATATGTAGGAGCATTCAGAAATGAGTCTAAAACAATCTTGTACTTATGAACAGGGCTGAAATGATGAACAGACTCATCAGCAGTAATGGATATCTGCTCACACACACAGCAGAGCAGCAGTAAACCTTGTTTCTGCATGTGGCTCAAACAACCCAAATCCCTCTCATCTTTTCTCTCTGATCACTTTTTCATTTTATTTTTTTATTTTTTCTTGTTTCATGTATCGCTCATTTGCTTTGCACTTTTCACATCTCACTCTTTTTTCTCAGTCCTCCTTTGCTCAATATTTCTCACCTTTGTTCTACCTCACTCCTCTCCCCCACCACTCGCATCCCTCTCCCACACCTCGTGTCTGCACCCAGCTGATCCCCGGTCCTGTGCTCTGGGCTGACAAAGACTGCCTTTCACAAGAGCTGCTCTTCACATGTGTGGACTCAAAAACACACACACGCACAGCCCTGCTAGTGTTACATTACTACTGTGGGATCGTTGCTCATGAAAACGCAGAACAGTGGAGAAGTAAATTGTCACATACATCTCTCAGAAGTCTTTATCTACTGTGGGAAATCAAATCCCAGTCTTTGATTAGTGCATAAGCTGATATGAGGTCTAGTAAGAAGATGTAAGTGTCTGAGTTTGAGCTGAAGAGCAGGCTCATTGTAAAAGGCACATGTCTGCAATATTAGACAAGGCGATGTGTAATCAGAGGAGCCATTATTTATAATAAAAGAGCTTTGTCTGTATTGCAGATAAAACATCTAGAAAGAGATTTGGAAATTCTAGTTGTAAGCCCATTCTGTTCACTTTATATAAGCAGGCTCAGACTAGTGATGCCTGAGACTCCAGCTGGGATATCACACTGAGCAGAGACCTGACAGATTATCGTACTTGGACTGTTGTGACGTGGGGACAATATGTGTGCGTCGCACAGATTTCCTCTTGGAGGGTTCTTTTGCAGCAGTATGGTGTACCCAATGCCACACAGGGACAGGGATTCATGCACAACTGTCTTATAATAACACAGTTGCCACCTGTCTCGCCCCTTTTTTATTTGTACACTTGTGTCTTTTTAAATTTTGCTTCTTCCAAAGCAGTTCGGTTGGCTCTCATGTTTGAAATATAAATAAAGCTGAGATGAACTGTCTCTTGATATCAGTTTTATTTACATAAGATCTAGTAGAGATAACAAACACAACAGTACACAGGGCTACAGAGCAGTGAAATGACAAATCCTCCTGAACTCTGGTGATCGAATATTAATAGCATAATTAAGTTTTGTAGGACGATGTTCAAAAATTATCATTTTTCATTCATCATGAAATCAAGTCAAATAAGACTTCAGAGACGTAAACTTTGATGTACTGAAGATGACAAATTTTTAAATTTGATCTAAATTAAATTTGATTTGATATAATAATTGGAAAGACAGTGTGAATCAAAGAAAATGATGATATCAGGCCTTCACTGGCCTCCATTCAAAATGAAATCATGTACTTCAGATGCATTTGCATGCCTACAAAACAGCCATTCTTGCACATTCTTTTAGACCTTCTAATAATGGAGACTAAGTCTTCCCTTATAAATAAACATTCATATGTGAAAGTACATGAATGTTCATGTTTTTGTGGATGTGTTCGTGTACTCATAGTGCATGTGGGTGCTTGCATGTCTCACCTCATGAGAATAGTGAGGGTCAACTATTCTGGCAAGCCCAAAATCTCCTATCTTGAGCAGCAGTTGGTCTGTATTGATAAAAATGTTGGCGGGCTTCAGGTCTCGATGCAGGACATTGGCTGAGTGGATGAACTTCAGTCCCCTCAGCAGCTGGTAGAACAGCAGAGTAGCGTGACCTGTTCAAGGGCAAAATTCAGACGTCTGGAGGTTGCTATCTTATAATTATATGTATTATATTATGTGGTTATAATTCACTGAACACTTTTAACACTTTGTCCTTTTTTTTTTACATTTAAGCTGGACTGCATAAAACATTTTATGACTCAAAAATATTGTAACTATTCACATATGGAGAAAGGTTCTCAGGTTAGTAAGATGGTGATCTTAAAGCGCTGTCACTCATGCTAAAAGAACAACATAATGCTCATGAAAAAAAAACAGATTAATGAACAAATGACTGAATTCATACTTGAAAATTCTGTTTAACAAGGCCAAAGGTTTAAACTGGATACTGGATGATCTTCGGGCCCTCAGAAGGCACTGTATTAAAAACAGGCATTATTGTTTACTGGAAATCACTGCATGGGCTCAGGAACAATTCCAGAGATCCCTGTCTGTGACCACAGTTTGCTGTGCAATTCTTAAATGCAGCTGACCATTATCATGCAAAGAAGAAGCCATAGAAGGTCAACTATTCTGGCGAGCCCAAAATTTCCTATCTTGAACAGCACAGGCCATTTGTGTAAAGAGATTGTGGGCTTGCCAGAATAGCTGACCTTCTACGGCTTCTATGCTGAAGCCATTTGTGTAAACAAGCTCAAAAATGTTGTCATCTTCTCATTCAAACTCTCATTCAAAGTGATCTGAGGCAGTTCTGTGACAAGATTAAACAAAGCTGAAGTTGAAGTTCTTTTTAAAAACCATGAATGCCATCTCCTGTAGAATAGAGAGGAGAAGGACCATCCAACTTGTCATCAGCACTTAGTTCAAAATCTTACATCTCTTGTGGTGTGGGGTTGCATAAGTGTCTATGCTCTCATCCAGACAACCTCTCTTTGAGGGAAAACCTTGCATAATTCAGCAAGATAATGCTAAAACACATACTGCATCCATCACAAAAGCTTGGCCTTGCAGAAGAAGAGTTCAGGTGCTGAACTGTTCTGCCTGCAGTCCAGACCTTACACAAATAAAAAGTATTTGATAATGTATGAAATGAAAAATCCAGCAATGAAGGTCTAGGACTATTGAGCAGCTAGAATACTGCATCAGACAAGAATGGGACAACATTCCTCTCCTAAAACTTCAGAACTGGTTTAGTCATTTTTCATATGTTCTTAGAAAGTTGTTTTTAAAAAAGTTGTTTTTAAAAAAAGAAGGGATGCTGTTCCTGCTTTTGTGAGGTGTTGCTCCCATCAATTTCCACCTGGCTAATATTTTCCATAGAATGGCAAAATATCTTAGTTTCGACATTGGATATGTTGTTTATGCTCTATTGGGGAATAAAATACAAGATTATAAAATTTGCAAGTCAGTGCGTTGTGCTTTAATTTACATTTTACACAGCATTCCAACTTTTCTTTAATAGGGGTTGTAGTAACTTTTGATTGTATGACAAAATAACATTATGTTACTTCCACATTGGCTTATATTTTCAGACCATATCTATAAGTCCATCCCTTTTAACAGCTCATCCAAATATTAGTTCTTATTCATCTTTTCCCCCTTACCTGTGGGTAGTGGTCCTTGGTCCAGCAGTCGAGCCAGATCAGTCTCCATGCACTCCTGGACAACGTATAGGGCACTGAGCTGGGTTGGGTCACAGGGCAGTGGTCGTCCATATGGAGCTAAGACCTCATGGACCCTCACTACATTCTCATGGTGCAGCCGGTGGGTGATTTTCACTTCCCGTAGGGCATGTTTCACTGTCACAGAGTCTCGCATCACAAGCTTTTTAATAGCTACACGATGTCCAGTACGCTGGTCAATAGCTGACAATACCAGACCCGTAACACCTGTGCCAAGAGGCCGCGGGTCAACAAAGTGGCCACTGAGTTCAAAGCCTCCAAGAAAGCAAGGTGTGCAGCGGCTCGCCATCACAGCTCAGACTGAAAAAATGGTGGATTTATGATTGATGTATTTCTGTTATGAAGCAATGAACCTATTTGGATTTCTTTTAACTGATAATGAACATGTTACATCTTGCTAGGCAGTAGGCTACATACATGACTTTTGCTTAGAAAGGTGCAGCATATATAGTTGCCTGTTTTCTAATCTCAAGGCTCAAACTACTCTGAATTTTATGGGTGCCAATTTCAAGTGCCTGCGTAAGTTGAAAAGAGTTTATCACACCAGAAAGGCCTGTACTGAGATCTGAGCTATTTTTAACATTGCAAGAAAAGAAATTATTTCCCCTAGGACCAAGGGGAAGCTTTTTTGTGCATAATTATCTCCTTACTTGATGCTACTTGGGACAGTTCCCATCAAATCAGGTTTTAACTTGGGCATCTGTTGCTCATGTTACCAAAAAATGTGAAAATAATGGGAAACATTTTGCCCTTGTTGTTTTAATGTTTAAGACAACACATGCCTGAGCCAAAAAAGGAAGCTCACAACTTAAAGAAATCTAATGTTTGGTTTTGTCAGTATGATAAGTATGTTTAAATGTGCTGGTAAGGCATCTGCAGCATAGATTTAAAAATAAGTTGTCTTTTGACATTTTCCATTTGACATTTGTGATTATGTTTTTTTTTTCATGTTGTACTCTACTGCACAAGCATCATTGTGGTATGTCAGATATTCAAACTATTATTGAATTTTAACAATACATCCCAGGACAGGGGTATCCATAGAAACAATCCTCTGTGAGGCTTTTACTGCTCCTACAAGTGTTGACACGACATGAGACAGCAGCAGCAGGGGGATGATTGGCTCTGCACTCCTCTCCCTTTTTGCACACTCCTGTTTGTCACAAGTCTGTTATTCTCACAGAGGAGCCAGAGCCTCTGATGGTGAGAGAGGGGAGGGAGGCGGGGTCATGAGGTTTCAATTCAATGAGCCTCTGTTGGCTCCTCCTCTTCTTCCATGATAACAGAAGGGGTTTCAGCCAGTCAGACAAGTTCATTCACAGCATCTAAAGTTGGAATGAAGTCAAATCCTGGACCGTGGAATCCCCTCGTGAGTGCACATTCACGCATATGCATGCATTTAATCCTTCACTAATCTGCTTTCTTCTGCCTTCTCATGAATGTAGGGATTTCAGCATCAGGCTGTGGCCTCTGTAGGAATATATTGCTATTAGTTGCGTCGCTCAGCACATCTTCTGGTGCTGCTGGAGAGAAGAAGGAAATATGGTGAACAGACTGCCAAGATACAGAGAAGATAAAGACTGAAGTTATACAGCAACAGAGTTTGTTGCAGAATTGCTGTTACATAACACTGAATGGCTCTGAAACCTCATCTGCATAAGCAACTCTGTGTGATAATCATGTCAATTAAATAATGCATTAATAGCTACTTGATCCATCTGTTGAGATTTTGAAGCAGAAAGTCAAACTGAAAGGGTGAAAAAGATCAACACATTTTCAGATCTGTCTGAGACTTTTGCACCTCATCATGCTTCTAGGAAGGTCCTGCAGAGGATGGAAACAAATTTACTGACTTTCTCCCACACCTATTTCCCTGGGCTGTAAAAACTCAAACAATCCATCAATCCAAAAACAAATCTCTCCGCTACTGAGACCCTGAGGCTATGGTTGAAAATGAGCTCCCCCACCCTCAGCACCCCTATGTGCATCCTTAACTGGACAATAGTTGCTCTCTTACAGTCTTAAAAATACTTACACTCATGTTGGGCTCTGTCAGGCTGGCTGTTAGAGGGTGCAAGCCTGTAAGGTGAGAACACAGAGTCCAGGAAGACAGAGCTCTGACAGGGTTTCTGGGTGGGAGGTGGGGTAACTTTATAAATAATACATAACCTCTAGTGATGGCGGCTGGTGCTCTCTCTCTTTCTCTCTCTAGTTCTCACTCTCTGAGCATTACTTTTCCATATTTCTTCAGTTACGCAACAAGAACACTGTAATAAATAGGAATCCACTGCAATTTCTGAATGCAGCAAAAATTATTTTAGTTTTTTTTTTGTATGCTCACCTATTCTCATTCTGGCTTGAAATGCCCCTTAAATATTATCTTAAAAGGGGACAGTGAAACTCTATACTTGGTATGAACCAACATTTTGTTAAGAAATTTGTAGATTATAGCAGATATGAGCAAATAAGAACCCATATTTCTTATTCTGCTGTTGCTCTCTGTTGTGCTTGATTCTCTTTTTTTTCCTCTACTCTATTTACTTCCCAACACGCGTTAATGCAGCTTTACTTAGATGGGAGACGCTGCATCCTATCTACAGGCTTTCTTCATGCAGCTGCCTTTGTGTGTCTACCCTGTAACGCCCCTCGGAACAGAACAAAAACACTGAAAATGAAGTGCATAATAACCCCCACAACCGCATTTCCAAGAGAAAAGTGTACCAACCAAAAACAGCTCTCGGCTCCGTTATCCTCTCTGAGCAAAGCCGCGAATCCTGATCTGATCGGTGGTCAGTAACAAGGAAAAAGAGAGAGAAAAAGATATACGTAAAGATAACAGCAGCAACATTCAGTACTCACCGGGGCATTACGCAGCCGCAGCCAGACACAAAGATCCAGGAAGAAAGATGAGATAGATATGGATCCTTGAAGGAAAAGAAAGTGGAACACTACGGCATCTCTCTATTGCCTGTGTGAAATTCCGAAGATACGAGAGGAAACAGCCGGCATCGGGATGGAGGTGACGGTCCGCCGAGATGAGATGAGATAAACCAGAGGCTGCTGTAGAGCCGGTTATTGTGGGCGACTGTCCGCTCTCTGTCAGAGCCTCAAAGGGGTGTTCTGAGAAGGGGAGGAGAGGAGAGAAGAGGAGAGGGAGGGAACCCCCAGATTCAGGTACAGGACAACAGTGGCCTCAGAGTTTCACATACATGCCCCCACAGATAATAAAGTGCTTCTCCATTTTCATCAATGATCCTGCATCCCTTCAACTCCTTGACCTCACTTCAAACCATTCTGCTCTCACTGCAGCACTCATCTAAATGGTCCCTGAATCCACATAGGGCCACACATGATACTGGGAGGACTATGTAAATTGGAAAAATGGAGGACTACATATTTTGCCATACTAATTGAAAATTCTCAATTTTTTTCCCACATTGATTAAAGCTTAACTCTGGTTTCCGGTCCCTTTATTGCTTGAATGGTGTAATTTGTTGTGAATTGATTAAGCTATTCACTGAATTTTTCCTGATCATTATCCAACTATGGCTTCAACAGCACCATCCATTGACAGTAAGACAGTGTTGATTTCAAGAGCCCAAAATCATTATGAGGGGATGTTGTATACAATTGTCAAATAACTCCACAGTAGTGATGGAAAAATTAAACATTTTGGAATGGAAGGAAGACCCACTGATAGACCAACTCCTCCAAAAAATGATATGTATGGTTTCATCACTTTCCAAGGAAATGATATCAAGGATATTGAAAAAAGCAATCCAGCAATAGGACAATCATCTGGTGGATGTCATTCAAGTATCTACCCAGCTCTCGAAACATTGAGTCAACTTCAGATGTCTGCCTATAATCAGTTTGCAGCCATTTCTCACTTAACCAACATATGCAGTAGCTCTTGGACTTGGGCCTGTACTTCAAGAAATGCCTATTAGATGAGGTCCTATGGTGGAAAAGGCTATTCAAATCATCCAGATGAAAAGATCTAGGTGAAAGAGAGGTGTGTGTCACGGATGAGAGTGAGGATCCAAGAGCGAACAGCAGTATAGAGATGTATGGTTTATTGTAATTCCAACAGGTCA
>JAOWBL010027557.1:0-30991 GCA_028564865.1 Zenarchopterus dispar
GAGCTGATGAATGGTTCTGCCTGAATAATGGCCTTTTCTGGGGCTTCTTGGACCTAAAAAAAAAAAACAACAAAAATCATCCCCCCCCCCCCTCCACACACACACACACACAAATTAAAAAAAAAAAAAAACATTAACTGCGAGATGTGTTTGTTGCCTCTGCTTTCAGAAGTGATCTTTGTTCAGGGAGTTGGTTGGGAGATAATGATATGTATGTGTTTTGTACATGTGGTGAGGGGAACCAGGAAAGGTCAATGTACAGTGTCTGACAGAGAAGGTCTATTTTGTGATGTGCTTTCTTATTGTATTGTAAAGAAAGAAAAGCACAACTTTGTGCTATTTTCACAAAAGAAGAATAAGGAAAATGCTACCAGGAGCTCAAACATTTTTTCCTGCAGAAGAAAGCAAATATTTTATAAAAGGTGGATGAGAGGTGTATTAGGGAAGAGAGGAAATTAGGCTTTGGCTTATTTCGGTGGTGAGGAGAGTTGACAAGGAGCATGAGGTCATCTGTCACTTTCTCACAGAAGGCTAATTTTAGCATCATCACCCTCATATTTCCCCTCTCTCTTTTTCTCTACTTCCCCGCTTTGTCACACCATTTACCACCATATGCTGCATGGCTCCCTTTGTGTCAGCTGTCTGTTTTGGTTTGGTGATTCATTTAAGAGGAAAAAAAATCTTATTTTGACTTTGGGTTGTCAGACCAATACCCACCACAGTACACTACTCTAGTCACTTGATATATGGCTTTCCCTTGTACATTGTCTGCTGTTATGTGCTGGACTATATTGGAGATATTTTCTCTCAGCTTGTACTCATTTTCCTGTCTGGTCTTACCTTTTTTGTCACCATTTGAATACAGCTGTATACTTTGTTAGTACTGGGTTGTACCCTTTTTTGATTTAAATGTCTTAGTTATTGGCATATTTCACAAGGTATTGGAAACATTCTTGGGCTAGTAGGACATCATAACATCACATAGTTGCTGTAAATTTGTTGGCATCACATCCATGATTTCAGGCCTTCTAAAGTTTGGGTTGAGATTTTATAATTGTGGAGACTATTTGGGTATAGCAACCATGTTGTTGTGTTCAGTAAGTTTGAAATGCTTTCTAGTGGGCTGTTCTGCTGTAAATAGTCATAAAAAGGTGGCCCACTGCAGTTATAAGGGAATGGACACGATCAGCACCAATGCTCAGGTGGGCCGTGGTGTTAAAATTATGTTCAGTTGGTGCTTATAAAGTGTGCCAGACCTGGTGACACCCTACAGCTCAGCATTGTGGGTGTCAACAAGCATTCATGTGTTGAGCTGCTAGTGAGGGGAGGGGCTGAGTGTCTGCCTGTCTACACTGTGTTCAGTGTCAACTGGAAGAAGTGGAGACAGCACTGGAAGTATTGGTACTGTTTTATTTGAATATCTAATCCAAAGCAGTTTATTTTGTCTTGATTCAGTATCACTGTACTAAATAATATAAAAGATCATAATGACACACTTTCATCCAAGGGATTACAAATAGTAGACAGATTTACACAATTTTGACAGACTGTAGCGTAGAAATACAATGTTGATGGCACAAAAGCTAAACCAAGAAATCATTCAGTTAACAAATATTTTCAGTAATTATCAATATCATTCAGAATGACAAATTAATGTAAAATATTTACTGTTTGCATTTCCCTTTAGTAAGTTGAGAGGTAGGAGGATAAAACAAATAAAAAAAAAACTTACTTCTAAGTCTCTGATTTTTCTGTCCGTATTACCCACATGGTCTTTGATGTGTTTTTTTGTTGATACTTCCACCAAAGGGATTATGTGGTTGAAATAATTCTTGATTAGCGCTTTAAGTTCATTCATTAAGGTGCTGCACTTCACTTTCATTTTACAGTTTTGTTTCTATATGGCATACCACCAGCAACTATATGAATAAGAAATCAAGGAACAGCTTTCAGAAATTAGATTTTTGTCTTCTAATTGTCTTTTTTGTTTTCTTCAGGACTAATGTCACATTTCATTGAGTCAGAATTTATCTTAAAGTTGTTATCAGGGACCAGACAATTTGTTTTGATGTCACTTAAGGTCTTTTCCCTCCAGTCACTCATTTATTATCACCTTCTCACATGTCGTGCTTTTGTGAGTGAGGCTGTAATGAAATCTTACTTGTATAAAGCTATAGGCTAAAATGTGGTCAGTTACTTTGTGTTGCACGTCATTGACGGTCTGGTACTGTGATCTGCTTTTAATGTCAGCCCCTTTCCAGGCGCTGCGGTATTCGGCAGCTGGTTGTTACGCATAATCTTTCATTGCTTCCTTTGCACAAATGTCCTCCTTCCTGCTCTTCAGCTACTGGTTGTTATTTTCTAGGACAGGAAGTTATGGGGCCATATAGATGGACACAAGTGTGTCTTTCTGCCGCTTCAGTCAACATTCAAACACATTGACAGTGAAACTGGCACATGAGCACACACACAGCGATTGCATATCACAGTTATCCATCATCTGCTGTGAAATGACATGTCTCAAATGTGCCCATGATGGCAGGCCTTATTGCAATCTGTTGGGAGCTAAAAGCTTCTAAGTCAGCTGTCTGCATCTTAGATCTAGTGATCTCCAGAAAAGTAGAACAGGAATTATGTGTATTTTCATACTAAATGGTTAGTAGTCAACTTATCAGCCTTTTTGTGTAAATATCACAGAGATCTTAGTATTTATAAGTCAGTGTCCAGTAATACTGTGTTTGGACGTAAACGAAACCACTTGCACATGCCATTCAAGGTCTGCTGCAGTGGTTGTCAAAGATTAGTCCAGGCAGGTTTGCACTGTCTGCACAACAGTCATATGATCTTGCTATTTGCATCGGAAGACCTGCTTTCCTTGTTCTTTGTTTTGTTTGCAGCACTGACAAAGGATGTGGTTGATTTCAGCAGCACTCTGCGAGGAGGCTTCATCATAGCTGTGCTCCCTTTGCCTCTCTGGGCTAATGCAATTTCTCAAAACCACAAAGTAACTGTTAGAACTGTTCCTGTCTTGGCATTTGTTGCCTGTTGCTTTGACAGTGAAGTATGAAGCCCTCACAACGAGGCTTTGTTCAATCATCATGTTAACAAGTGTGGCAAGATGCTGGAAATAGACTTACTGTCAGAGGAGAAGAGAAGTGGAGACTGTGAAAATGGAGAGAGAAAAACACAGGAAACAGCAAAATTAAGGGAATGATAAAGAAAAAAGGCTCTGTTGTGCAAATGGCGATAGTGGTTTAGTGATATCTTGGAGAGTTTCCAGCCCCGTGCTGCACACGTCCCTCACATTCACACCCACCCACACAGGCCCACTCAATGCAAGACTGTGGAGTGTAATGTCCTGTCTGACTGCAGGCTGTAAGAACCACAATAAGCAGTTTTTCTGGGCAGCTGACCGCAGCTGAGGGACCCAAGGGAACAGAGGGGATACTTTCTGAACTACTAGACTGCAAGTCACAGTTGCCATGTAGTCATGGCAAGATTTACATGATTCCCTGTCTCTTCCTTTCAGGGCTCTTATAATTACCTAATTTAACCTTAGGCAACATTAAAGTTTTATCTCGTTTTTCATCAATCATGTTTTGCTATTTTTTTCCTCAGTTTTTTTCCTTCTGCAATGTCTGCTATCTCTTCTTTTCTGTCTGTGCAAGGTCAGAGGTCCATGTCGCTGCTTTGTTTTCATCTTTATTTTTTCCAGTTTATTCGTACATCAACGCAGGCATATATAATTAAAACATATCTTTATGTTACATATTTTGTTGTGTAACTTCCTTGGTTTACATTGCAGGGACTATTATTATTATATATTTTTTTTAAATATTACATTTCTGGCATTTATATTGGGCATAACAGCAAGCATATTGCTGTCACAGTATTGTGTTATTACTCAGAAGTTAACTGTGGTTTCCTCCACAAATATGTTGCATATGTGAAAATATTTCTGTCTTGGCCACTGCAACACATGATGGGAGGCACCTATATTGTAATGGGTTTTTTCTTCTCATTTTCTTGGAAGTGTCTTTTTTTCCATTTGGACAAAGTAGCCGTTTATGTGAAGCTAAGTGAACAGGCTGCTGGCTGTAGCTTTCCCACATCATACAGACCTGAAAAGCACAAGCTCAAATCGTGCTCAGAAGGAAGAGTAGTCGTTAGTCAATCGGGAGGTCAGTGGTTCAGACTCTGGCCTCTGCAGGCCATATGTTGAAGTCTTATGCAACACACATAATCTCACATCATGTGTTCATTGCTCTGTGAGTGCATATATGACGCGCCTGTGTGAGATAAAGCACTGACGACCTAAAATAAAAGTGTACAGACAAACACTTTCTGAGTGAATGGGTTAATGTGTCTTGTATTGTAAAAAAAAGTGTCTGGAGTCGATGAACAAGACTACCACAGTACTAAAGCATATTGCAGTTCTTTTATCCAGTTTTGTAACCAGTATAAATCTTGGAGTCATTTTGTACATGACTTCCAAAAATAATGAATTACAGTACTGATCAAAGGCACTGTGAAAGCATTAATTTTTGGCAGAAGGACAGAAGGACTAAATTTGTGGTGCAGTTCTACACTGAAAAGAAACACCATGTGGTTCAGCTAACAAACAAACAAATTTTTTCCAACTTAGGATGCAAAAAACAAGATGTAGAAATTGTTTAAATTACTGATAAAATGCTCTTTTTACAGTATACGTCTGGATTTTAGCTTAAGACGTGAAGATGAAGTCCACAGGAAGACAAACGTTGAACCCCCAGTCTTTTGAAATGTGAAACATATCAAACATTTTTACTTCGGATTTGACTTCCTGTCAGTGATCAAGTGTTATTGTTAATCACAATGTGCCTCAAGGCAAACAGAAACAATCACACTTACAGCCGCACACTTTCACTCTGCTTGTTATTTGTCTGCCAGAATGGGATGTTGAGCCAGACTTGACTTCTGTTTTCTTTTACTTCAGTTAAAAGGTCGCTATTAGGTTCTCTTGCTCTTATTTTTCAAGTAATAAATGGACGTTTGTTTTTTATTCCTTTGCAGAATTTTATGCACTAAATACCAATACTCATCAAAGATAGTGTTTGTGGGAATCTGGCTTAATATTCCATGAAATAAATCTCTTTTTATGATGTATTTCTGTGCTTTCCAAAGTCATGTTTGATGGAAATAGTAGACAGAAAATATCAAAGGAGAAGAATGAAATGCACTAATGGATGTAGGTTAATCAAGGCCCAGGCTGGTAAATTAATAACACAGTTCACGATCTGTCAGTTCAGCTACAAGAGAAAATTCTTGAAAAAGTGAACTCCACAAAGCAAGGATACTGTATTTGCTTGTGCAGCTCATATTTTTTCAAAGTTAAATCTGACATTGCATTTCAGGGATTCAAGTGTTCCCACACCACTTGTTTAGAGTAAACAACAGGCTATATTAAGAATGATTTAGAAAATGTTATCTGAAGTTTTATTGTTGTTCCTGTTATGAGCCTGGGAGGAAATGTTTTTCCTGAGAACATCTGAGGTTTGACCAGTCATTATCTAAATTAATCTTCATTAAATAAATAATACTTTAGTAAATCAATCTGTATGAAATTAATGTACTCAATTCATTTTAATCAATTTAATGGCAATTTAGCATCACATGGACTTAAACTTCAGTTTTTGAGATTGAATGTTTAACCAAAGGTTTTTACCCTTTTTAAATTGGGCACAAGCACAATTATGAAAGAAAATACATCTTTCAATTATAAGATTTATGCATCAGAATATAAGAAAAATCTTCTCCTCTGTATTTCCTAAAATATAAACTCATATGAGCAACAACACAGGATATATTACATCATATAAACGTTTATATTACAAAAATGATTCTCAATGATAAAGTGTGTGCAATAATAAACACCCTATGATTAAATAACCCGCAGAGCCACCTTTAGCAGGGATAACTTGAACAAATCATTTTCCATATGAGATTATCAGTCTCTCACACCAACATTGCTTCAGTTTATTGAGGTTAGCAGGTATTCATTTATGGACAGCTCTCTCTGAAGCATTTCAGTAAGGCTGGGATGTGCACTTTGACTGGGACATTCTACCACCTTGTTTTTCTTTTCCTTCAGACATTTTGTTTTAGATTTGCTGATGTGTTTGTGATCATTGCCCTGTTGCATGACACAATTTTAGGAAAGCTGCAAGTGTTGGATAGATGGCCTCACATTTGACCATGAATACTTTCAGTATACAAAGAAGTTAAGTGCTGGCTTACTGAGTGCAAGCTGCCATAGTCCTGTTGCTGCAGGAGCTCATAGAGATGGTACGAGATGTTTGTGCTGGTGTAGAGTCAGTGGTTTTTGTCACAGTAACAGTTGCTTCTCTAATATAATTTCTAATGTCTTTCCTCATTGGCATTAGGTAAACTCACATCTGAATGATCCAAAAAGACAGACATCTTCTAGAAACTAGAAGTGGTCACACCTCCTGCTGATTAATGAAGCTCATTTTATTAGTAGCACTTGGCTATTACCAAGTTGTTTTTTTGTCTGTTTGTTTCTATGGAAAAGTTAAGGACGTAGCTAGTTTTCCACACACAGCGTCTGCCTTTTGGTTTATTTTCCATTGTATAAATAATAACACCGTGTAATATGTTAAGTGGTTGTCCATGTGATGTTAAACTATTTAAGACCTAGTACACACCAGCTGATTTTCTTATATATAAAACCTATGACTTGAAGGATTGTAGGTTATTTTTCACATGACTGTAGCTTAATGCAGAGCCCTTGCAGTGTTGACACACTTCTTTATAATGAATTTGACACAAATCAGATAGTTCATGACTGTACCCAGTAATCTTTGATTATTTATACCCTCTGTAATGCTAGACTCCCTGGGAAGACAGAGAGTGTGAAACCATTCAGCAGCCATTTATGTGCTTTCTGTTTTGTAAATGCACATGTGGGCCTGCTTCATTGTCTTTAGATTTAAAGATTAACAGTAAAATATTCATTTCTCTAATGAGTAGATTTGTTCAGTATTGGTTCAGATTCCTATGTAGAACAGTTACACATTGGTCTTTGCTTTTGTCTGACTCATCACTCTCATGGGAATACCTAATTTTCCAACGCAGTGGGAGTTACAGATGCAAATCATACAAATTATTGCTGACTGTGTGCAAATGGCCAAGCTGCACACTTAAGCACACAAATACAAACACTTATGCAAACACGCTTCTTCCAGTCTTTAAACTCTCAGCAAGTACCATGAAGAGAGACAACTTTAATATGAAATAAAGTGCTATTTTCATCAGTTCTCATCATTTCAACCATCAAAACCATAATTTTGACTGTGAGCTACTTTGTTTAATGGGCTTAGATTTGAGAAATTATTTTTGGGGTTGTTGGAAGTAATGAAATCCCAGTATGCTGCCAATAGAAAGCTGTTTTTCATCGAAATGGTGTCACATTTTCCTCCATTTATTGGTCTGCTCTGTCGTAGTGTATAATTTATATCCTAGATTAATATTAGGTACTGCAGGGACATTATCAGAGATCGATGTCTTTGGCTCCATCTGGATCTGTAAGTCAGCAGGAGAAGATGTACTGTGTGTGAAGCATCAGCAGCGCTGCCTGTGAAGATAGAAAGACATAAAAGATGGAAGTTCACTTATGTTCGGTTCTCTCTACTAACCTGTTAACTGAAGGTAGTATTGTAGTTTCATGTCATGGCACTTGCTGGAAAAAAAAAATTCAATAACAATCATAATTTATTGCTTTTCTTAATGATTGTAGTTGACTCATTAGGACATACCTAGACAGCAAATGGCACTTTTGTAACTGCTGTTTCAGTATTACTCCAAACAGAGCCTTTCTTGTCTGGCTGTTTTTAAGAAAATTGTTCCCCTAATTTGAACTCCTTCCTGTCACATTAATTGGGGAGGTTTGAGAGTTGATGAGGCATTTTTAGACTGCCTGTTCTTTATTCTCTGTCCTCACAATTACAGGTTCTAGGTCCAATTTCAGACTCAACATCCCTTACTGCAAGAAAAAGTGTATTTTAAACCTCTTGTGCTTTTAAGATCAGCTTTTCCTTGCTGTTAGTCAATCCTCTGAACTGCACACCACCAGATTAACTGCTTCCTTCTTTCTTGTCCTTCTTTTTTTATGCTCTTATCTCATTTTCTTTTGCCTCACAGCACCACTCCCAGTGAAACAGTTTCTGAGATAAAATTGCAAAAGCAAGCAGAAGCAGAGTAATTGGGCAGTTAACATAAGAAATCTCATCGAAAACTGAAAATGGTAACACAGAGGAGCATAATTCTCAATTGAAACATACTGCAAAGAGGGGAGAAAATGGGACATTAAATTTTAAAATTTCATCATTATTACTGTGCTCTCAAAGCTAGTGTGCTGTAGGGGGTTTAGTAAAAAAACAAAGACTGCAGCATAGTTGGATAATGGTAAAGGAGCAAGGCATAAATAATGTGTGCACATAGTGTATAACATACAGTAATGTAACAGAATTGCTGCTGCAGGGATTTACTGTAATCCATTGATCAGAATTATACCACACATCCACAGCGCCACATACACAATAAACCCTGAACATGCACAACATGAATTGAAGTAGCAAAAATGACCAAACCATAATCAAAGCTACTCCTACTCAGATATTTTCCTTAAAGGAAAGATCCTTAAATGGTTTATACAACAAATGTTGTAGTGGCATTTAACAGCACACATGAAAACTCTTTCTGTGCTACACAGTTGTGTCCTCTGGATGCAGAGATGCCTCTCTGTGCCACTCTGTTAAGGTGTTTCCCATTATGGAAAGGTTTAAATGTCAGAGCACAGCAGTGAATAATTGATGGGGATAAAAATTGATCTCTTTTTCATCGAGACAAGGGGAATGTTTGGCGTTATCAGTGGGTGGCTAAAATGAAAGCAACTGTGTCTTCACAAAAATCTTTTCACTGACATTTCTAGAATTTGACTAAAGCGTCTTCAAGGATGAAGCAGATGGGTAGAAAAGACTGTCTGTGTGTGTGTGTGTCCAGACATGTGTATTATTAATATTATTTTTAAAATTATATTAATTAATCTCTGCCATGGTTATAATAGCTCCAGTCTGCATATTAAGGTTGGAAACTTGCATCCAGGATTGTTATCCAGGATCTAAGCTAGCATGTCAGTCAGGTGATATTAATTGTTTAGTGCATATAATTTTTTACTATTTGTCTTTTGAAAAAGAATTCCTTTTTAAAAATGCAGAGGCATTGTTATTTTTTCTTTGGTGATTAATTAATTTTTCTGTTGAAACTAGAACAGGAGTGGAGTTTGCAGTCAAGACAATATATGACTGCCAACAGGTGTAAGTTCTTGCCTCCCTAGAGTGTATTTTCCTTGTCCTGCTGAGAGATTACAGATTGTGCTGTGGATTAGCCCTGCCCTTTTAAAATCCAATTAAGACCCTACCCTATCAATTACCACAAATCTCAGCCAGAGCAAGGTGGTTAGGGAGTTTATTCCCTGAACAACAACCCTCAAATTTGAAGTATTTAATATTGGTATTAGTGCAACACAATTACAGGTTTTAGTTTTTGAAAAAAAAAATAGCCTGCATATGTGTGTTTGTCATTTTAAATGGCAACAAATGGTTTGTTGAAAAATCTTTGATCCGGACTTTGTATAAATCTTATGTGGTTTACACCAGTCTGCTGCTGGTGTTTAGTTTTACAGTAGAAACTGTCTGTGTGAAAATCTTGTCCCAAGATGTTTGAGACAAATTTAGAAAACTAAGGGACCACCTTTAGTTGAGGAGTATTTAAAGGGGACTTGAACATGCGGGGTGTGTAAAAATCTAATGTACATACAGTGGGTTAAATGGTTAAAATGGAGCTGAGGGTTTGCAGATCACAGTTCAAATGGGAGAAGCCTCTTCTTATGGTTGCCATGGATGCAGATGGTAACATCCATGATCAACGCTGTGGATGCACCACAGGGTAAAGTTTAAATTAATTCCCTTTTAATTAGTAAAGGCATAATTTTAGATTTACTGTCGTACAGAACTTCACATCTAGTGTTACACAGCAAGTAGTAGATCTAAAGTTACAGCACTAAAAAAACTTAGGAATTTTTTTTACTAGCCATCTAGCATTAGATCTGAAGATATGGTATCTCTAGCCTCCTAATACTACATTTAAAGACATAACTCTGCATCTGGTGCTTGGTAGCTCCATTATTTGAGGCTAACTCATAAAGCTAGTAGCGATTACTATCAGTTATCAGTACTATATAGGGAAAGACTGCGTTATTACATAAGAACTGCAATTAAATAACTTTAGGTAACACAAAAACAATGTTGCTTTGACTTACACTACAATAACTGTAGATATCCTTGTTGGATGTTAAGTTTATCACTTAACCAAAGTAGAGATTTAACTCTTATTTCGATTTAGGGAAATAACATAAACTCCATCGCTCACCTGGCATATTTGAAATTGGTTTTTACAAGCACTTCAAGCACTTTGTTTTTACATTTTTGGGGCTAAAACAGATGACAGTTTGGGATCTTCCAATGCTTTTCTGTGGAGTTGAAGGCTACAGATGAATGCCATTTCCGTACAACAGATAGTTCATTGGCTCATCTGTATTTTAGGGGTGTGTCTTACTGATAGGTCATTTAAGGGATATGAATTCTTCCAGACCGGTTTAACTCAAGGAGACCACATTAAGCTGCTGTGTGGCACCTTAGTACAAAACCACTGTGCTGAAAAAATTCAGAAATTGATTTTATGACAAAGCATTTCAGTGCAAACACAGAGGGGCCCTGACACCACGCACAGGTCGAAAGTTCCATGTGAGATGTGTACCTTTGTGCTTTCCAGCTTTGTTAATTTTTTACCAAAAGTAAATGATGTTCAAAATATTAATTTTTAGAGAAGTAATAAATACTTCATCAATATTACACAATGGATGGCATTTAAACATAAAACTTTCAGTGGTCTGATCTCTTTTTGAAATGACATTTGCACAAAACAAAAAGATCTGCATGCTTGGCAGCCTGTCCTCTGTGGAGAATGAACTGAAATTAAAGCCAGCTGTGTCTCTCCTTGCCTTAGCACAGAGCTTGGAGCAGGAAGCTGGGCCCAGCCCCCTGAGCCTGCTGAGAGGAAGGCTACAGTGTTGTTTTAAGGTCCTCTTCTGGAGAAACAAAGCAGCGGCCTGTGTTTATGAAGGCATTCTTTCATCGGCTTTCTGTCTCTTGATGGGTGGAGCAAGCTAAGACAATTTTCTCCAGAGTAGGATAACTTTTGTTTTCCTGGGAGGACCAGTTTAACTACACAGTTTTCACTCATCGATGGTTTTACTAGTTGTTATTTATTTTTTTTTTCAAATTTATTTCATCAATAGCTTGCTATTTTCAGAATCCATTACCAGCTGTTGAATGGATTTTTCTTTTTCTTTTTTTTCCAAAGTCAAAGGCATCTTCGCTCATCAAAACAAGTCAGTCATGTGTGAGAAGTATTTATTTATTTATTTTCTTTTTTGAAAGGACTGAATCAAGGTTTTTATCAAGGGTCAGTTAGCAGGGAGCAGCAGCATCTGCAGTTACATTTTCCAAAGCATGCCTCCCCCCTTCAAACAGACTCGCATAGTTACACAGTGTGCAATTAAGCAAACAAAATCAATTTGATGAAATATGAAATGCCTGACATCCTACTGCACATCAAATGCACCTCACTAAGAATCAACTCTCTCAGTCCAATCAGCAGAAACTACAGATTTGCATGCTTGGTTTCTTTCTGTGCTCATAATAAGTGATTTCCTGACAATTTTGGGATCACATTAGTGATAAATTAAATCATTAGAAACAGAATTTATGTTGAAATTGTTTCTTAAAGGAAAGCTCTTAACACAATAATTTTACAACCTGTTTGATGTACTGGAAGACATGAAAGACAATTGAAAAAATATATAAATCATACTTGTAACAACAAAATGGCTATATTCTTTTAATTGTGATCATCAAGCAGAAAATTAAAAAGACAGCTGCACTAATGAAGTGTTTCAAGATCTCTCTGGTATTTGTATATTAATGATTCGTATTGTAAGGCATGAATGCAGTGCCCACAGATACTTCTTGCTGAGCCTTTTCAAGGATGCTGTATTTTCTTCATCATTTCCACATCCACCACCAGTTAAGACAGACACACTTTGAATGGGATGATTACTGTGGATCCTGCCCCTTCTCGTCAGAGGTTTTCATTACGTCTGTAACTCTTACTCTGTGATTTTGCTTCTTTCCTTCTCAACATAAAAAAGTCGTCCATTTGGCTCACTGTAATAGTTACATTTATAGGGTTTCTCCATTATGTAATTTGCACAGACATCAATTCACATGCTTTTGACCACTCTGCCCTGTAAGTGCCCATAATGTGTCCAGTGAGCCAATTATCAGCGACCAAAATGCTTAAGGATTTCTGCAGACATTCTTTTTATACTATTAGTGAACCAGCTCTACGTTGATAGTTTTTTAAATCCTCACAACCTCCATTACAGTCATCTTTTCATAATAAATATGTTTTTGTCTTTGGTTCCCTTTAAATGGATTAATATTCAAAAAATATAACAATCTCCTTACAAGATTTTAATTGGATGAATCTGAATCAAAACTAAATGTTTATGATTGTTGTGAAGTGCACAGGGAATTAAGAACAAGTCTGCCATGTAAATAAGGATATTTTTACTAAAAAAAAAAACCTGACGTACTACATGAAGTAGGAATAGACTGTAGCAAAATGTCTTTTAGTTCACATTGATATCTGCATGAACCATAGTTGTTCATATAACATTTTTTTCTTTTCTCTTTTTTGGTCTGCATATATTTTAATGGTTAAAATCATGATTTGGCAAAAACCTTTATCCATGGGGTATTTATATGCATTTTGATCTTGCAAAAGATGTTAGTTTTCATAAGATGAGTGTGTATGTTGTTCACCAGCCCTCTTTGACAGTATAATCTAACACATTTTATTAATATTTGAATTCATAATTCTGATAGAGCGGACTAAATTCACCAATGTGAAACATGGAAGCAAAAGGCTGATAAAAAGTCAAAAAAGTGATGCGTGCGGTGCGTGTAGCGGTGTGATTACTGCAGTGTTTATGTGATGTGTCTTAGTGGTGAAATGCGTTGTGTAAAGGGACAGACATGCTAACAAAAGACAAATAGAAATAAAAAGAAAAGGGATGAAAGTCTGTATGTGTTTTGAATGTCTGTTACAAACATACATATATGAATACATACATGGACATACGTCCACCTATAAACATGCAAGCAGCTACTCATACATATAATCATACATATATACACGCTTGTACATATACATGGAGAGGGAGAGGTACACATACCTGCAAATACCCTTATAGTATTAATAATAATAGTGACAGTGAAGCAACAACAACCCTAAGGCCAATAATAATATTAACAATCCTCCTATCATTACTGCTGGTATTTTAATTAGTACTTGTACTATAAATAATAACAGCGGTAGTTATTATGATCATGACCGCCAACTCCACCACCATCCTCCCCAGCTGCAGTAGGCTACATCCCTTTTTCCCTTTGACTTGATAGCATCATGCTTTTTCATGGGATGGCTTCTTAAATGCTTTATAAGTTCACTTGTGTTATTTTTAGCAATATTCACGCCATATCTGCAACCAACTGCCTTACATAATGAGTCACATTCACAGGTTTTCCTGGTGGGAATTCCCACCACGAAATAACTGTGTTACCAGCAAAATATCTGTCTCTGTCCAAGAACTCACATCCCACAACTTCTCCACCTGGTGACTTAAAACAGGAAGTTGCAAGGCATATATGTCACATCACTGGCATCCCATCCCCTCACTGGGATGGGATTCCAGTCACGGTCTTCATGAACACGTTTAATCCAGTCAAGTTTCTTATACAACAGTATTATTCTGTATCTGTATGGAAAATGATATTTATATTCTCTTGATTCATTGAAAAAAAAATCAATAAAAGTAGTTCACTTGTAAACAATTCTTAATGAACAACTGTTTTTTTAAGCAATGGGCTTAATTTTACTTAACATTTTTACTGCTTACTTTTGGTATTTACTTGCTACATTAAGGTTAACTTGTTAGGTTACATGTGATCATTGGTTTGGAGGTACTAGTACCAGTAATAGTAAACCATCTGAACTACACTATAATATGTTGACATAGGACACATCCTGAGGGATAAATCTTGTGATGAACCTACCTGTACTCTGACTTTGTCACCTGCTGGACCTGCTGCACACCTGTTTGTCTCCAACAAAATAAAACAAAATTCTGCGTAGTTTTGATATTGAAAGAAAACAACAGTTATATTGCTCTACAACAAATGAGTTTAACATTTCTTTTTTCCAGGAACCATAGTTTCTTGACGTTTTTTTCTCTTTTGCAAACAATAACTTAATGCACTTATTTGAGTCTTGTAATGCAGTCATTGCAAGTATTCAGTTTACTTTAGTAAAATTCTATAATATGAAGACAAAAACTTTTTGCTTGTGTTAAAACTATTTTTCTGTGTTTTGAAGAACTCCAAAAGAATAGGATTTAGGCCATTATTATAATAGGGTGACGATTTGAAAGATTACAGATAATTAATTACCCTGCTGTTAGGGATTAATCGTGACATGTAAAGAATTATGTTTAGTAGAATTACATCTAAAAGTTATGACGACAGCAATGGCAGTCATCTGGACAAGATGCTCTGTGGATGAGGAGGCCTCCACCTCAGTCGTTTATTTGCACTTCAAAGGTTCAGGAAGGTTCAGTGACATGCGGACTGGGGAGGCAGGGACCGAACCTCTGAGCATCCAACAGACAAGCTCTTTATCTTTTCAGCCACATTCACACGTTTTGTCTGTTTGAACATAGATAGGTTAGTGTGAATTTACAAATGTTTTTATGTATACTGTATGTAAGTAAATACAGATGCATGTATGTAGATATATGAGCGCCTGTTAAGGATTAATTCTAGTTTTAACCTTACAACAAGACTGCTGTGGTCTTGTCAGACTCACAAGAGAATAAGTCAGGTCACACCTCAAGGTATGCACTTGTGGAAAAGACCCAGGTTTTTGAGCAATCAGCTACCCATAATTTCAGCTCCAGCAGGCCAGTTTTGGATCTGTTGATTGTCAGGAAAATCTGCTCATAAAGAGCGCTACCATAGAAGCTGCTTTTGCTTCAGTCATGTTATTGTAGTTTAACATTTCCACTTGTACATTCAGCTGATTTTTTTCCCCTTCTTTTTAATGTCTAGAGGGGTTTCTCAGTGACGAACATATTGGACTCAAAGTTTTCAGCATGTGGACAGGGAAATCCGAGGATCAAACTGCAGACTTTAGGCTTAGTGAATGACTATGTTATCTAGTGTGTGCTTTTAAAACCTCTTCCAAGTAATTTTTCTTTTGTGGATAAAATAATTACAGAACTCTTATTTGTAGAAAGACAATCTGGCATATGTGGTTAGTATAAATCTTCACTAAAAAGAAAAGATTTCATCTGTTTATTATTCACCCTTGATGAACTTTCTGTAGTATTTATCAGCAGCACTTTCTGAGGATGCAATGCTAATACCTCCCAGGGTGACTACTTCTCTCCCTAAAAGCAAAAGCCTGCTTATTGGTTTGAGGTTAAATTTTAACTCTTCAAGGAGACATCTAGTATACAGAGCATATATTGTTATATTTTAGTATTCTTGATAGTTTGATCAAAAAGCCCCATCTCCTTTGATGTTGCAAGATACCTTTGGATTAAATCACATCTCTGCATAAATGGGAGCCTATAAATTAAATAAATTCCGTGTTCCCATGTCATGTCTTTATTCACTGGATTAAAAAAAATAAAAATTTGGGGATGTTATGAGCTTATTAACCAAAAGATTGGAATTAAATTGATTTTCCAGAATTAGTGTTTGATGGGGTTTCAGCTATTATATGTTTGGTGTGTAAAGTAATTGTGTTGTGCTTGAAGGCATTAAGCACTCATTTGAAAACCCTCATTACGCTCTCATTTGATGCATAATTAATCCTGTCCACAGAGTGAAGGAAATGTTAGATCAGAGGCAGACAAATACCTTCAGTTACCCCAGAAAACATGATGAACACAGTTGAGCTGCTTTCTTCGTTCAGAGGCAACATGGCTGTTGTGATAGATGGTACCTTACATCCTTTATATCTATTTTATCTTGTATGACCCAAGAAAAAAAAATTGTCTGTCATATGCATGCTTACCATGACTTTATTGGGATTAAATGTTTTAAACTAACCAGTTTCCAACTTTGATCCATCTTCAAACTCTGTTTTTTTTTTTTTGAAAAATCCAATAGCCTTTAAAGACGAAACTAAACAGTTTGATCAGAAGCAGCTGGCCACTAATGAGAACGCCAGAAGATGCTCGGCTTTCACCTCTTTGTCTTCACCTTGTGACTTCAGGGTTGAATGACTGCAATTTCTTCTTATTAAGCTGCCCCAAAATGTATGTGAAAAGCCTCCAGCTCCTCAGAAATGCTGCACTGAGAGTTCTGATGAGAATTTAAAAGCGGTACTCCTCACAAACAACTTCTCTGATGATTAAGAGTTCATAGTACTATTATCCCAGCAGGGCACTTTGCTTTCAGACTGCAGACGTTCTTGTGGTTCTTAGTTTCCAAAAGTGAGGGGAAGCAGAGACTCCAGCTACTGGGCTCCCCTTTTTTTTTTTTTATGAAACCAGCTCCCAGGTTAGCCAGGTAGACATGTTCTCTACTAGAGATGCTCCCATACAATTTTTTTTTGTTTGCTTATGATACCAATTCTGATACTTGAGCATGGGGTATCAGTGATACTGAGTACTGAAGAGATACCAGTGTTGTTTTATTTTTATTATTTATATGTTGACATTTGAACACATGGGAGTCCAAAAATCCAAATATAGCTGATTGCCTGCATTTCGTTTAGCAGCCATGAAATGTCATCCAGGAGAGTGAATCCTAATGTCTTTGTCCACCATCATGGCTGTCTAGCTTTCCTTAGGGAAATTCCCTGATTTCTGAAAAATAAACTCCAGAGTTTGCTGCTGTGATTTGTCTCTTTATGTTAGACATAACAGACTTGTGCATTATCATGTGATGGGTGCTTAAATGCTTAATAAAGTTGCTCTTGTTAGTTTTAACCAATACTCATGCCACACCTGGAAATAGCAGACTTGCATAATGTATGTTAATGCATAATGCATTGTTGCATTTTTCCTGGAGATTTTGAGACTAAAATAATTTGGCTGTAATTATAATCACTAACATCATACCAATGCTTGAGAGTTAACTGTCCTACAACTTAGCCTGTGACTCAAAACAAGACTTTGTAATGTAGTATAGCATAATTTCTTGAGCTGTTTTGTAAAGTACCAAAGAAAAATTAGGATTCTATGTATAAAATTTACATGGTATTGGATGGTGCACAGACTTAAATAGTCATTGCTAACCCTTATTTTCAGTAGTATTGGTAAGTACTTCTGATACTGGTATTGGCATCGAATGAGTCTTTAAACTCCCTTTTCTGGTGAAGCGTATAGCCAGGACTGATATAAGAGGCCTTGAACCAGTCTTTCAGTTATACTGCCATAAGCTAAGGCTATGGGACCTCCCATAATACTGTATAGTGTTTCCTTACTCACTCTCTTTATTCACCATGTATTTATGTGCTATTACTGTCATCAACCCAGTGATTTTTTTCCCCTTCTCTCTTTGTCTCATGGCAAAACTAACCGGTTATGCTACTGGTCAAGGCAGATGATGATGATAGAGGATATGTAATTGTACTTGTGTTGAACTTGTTTGGCTTCTTTGTAAAGAGCATTGGGCCGACCAGTACACTTTTGTTGTGAATTGGGACATACAGATGAACAGAACTGAATAGCTGTTTTTTTCTTGTAGGGAAATAAACATCAGTAGAGTCACACCACATCTCTGTAGCCCTTTTCACACAGGGAACAGCTTTCATAAAGGCATAAATCTAAGAGGAAACCCACAGACGGTTACCTTACTTTTAGAGGCTTCATATTTTGTGAAGAACAAATCCTGATGGAAAACAACTGCTTGCCTTCTTCTTGTCAGTTTTTTTATACTACAGGTACAGTTGTGATAAGAGGGCAAAAAAGTCTGGTGTTCTTCTTACCAGAGATTGCTGTAGTGCTGACTTTTTGTGTTGATAAAAAAGTTGTTTTATGTGATGACAGCCATGCATGTTAGCGCATGTGTGTCCCTGCCCTACAGTCTCAAGTGAAATAACGTCTGGAAACCTCCAGAAATGTTAATACTAGAGTCAGCTTCGATTTAGTTTTTCTCAAAGACTTAAACTTTCACTTTTGATTTTGTTTCTCTATTTTTAATGTGTTTTTTTAAAAAACACATTTTGGATGGAGATTCTAGTGTGATACCTATTTCTTTCCTGAAGACACACACATTCCTACACATACATACATGTTCACACATAGCAAACATTTTTTACTTGGCATTATATCTGAAAAAGCAGACGCTTTCATATCTTTTTTTTCTCCCTCCAACATACTATAAGATGATGGTTATCAGCTAGTGGTTACCATTCTTCTTCTCGGTTGATTGATCATGTGAACTAAACTTGTAAAGATAAATGATCTCCTTATTTTCATTTTTTTAAAAAGAAATAAAAAAACACCTTAGGTGAGTGTAAAAGTATTTTGTGGAACTGAGTTTGGCATTTGAAGTTTATTTATTTATTTATTTATTTTTTTTAATTTTGCCATCTCCATTAACTTTTTCTGATGCTCATAATATGCATTTAGATAAAACTGAAGGAAATTTGTCTGGTAAGTAGAAGCATTAGTCTTTAGCATAAATAGACAAAGACAGCTGGATATACAACAAAGTGTGTTTTCTTTTGCAGACTGTCACTGAAAAAAAAAAAATCAAGGGAGTTTGAACCTCATGCAGAAACTTTATCTACAGAAACAAAACAGTGGATTGGCATATGCAATGATCCATCCACCATCCTGAGCTCTTTTGCTAGATGAATAATGAAGACTCTCTGTTACTGAAATGTATGAGCTGTTAGGTAGTGGGGTGAGTTATGGCTCATTGTTTCATGCTCGCTGTGGACTGGTCTGACTGATGGCTCCTCTGAGGCAGAGGGTGTCAAGTTGGTTAACGTGATATGTCAGTGTGTCAGGGTTGTATTGATTTTTATAGTCATTAAGGTATATATGAGTACAAATGTGTTTGCAGCATCACTGTTGTGGTAATTTTTCATTTTTTATTTTTTAAACCACAACACTGTAGTTACTGAATCTTTCTGGTGTGAAACCAGAAAGTGAAAGCTGATCATTTTATTTTGTGTTTAACAATTTGAGTCAAGTTATTGAGAAACAAATAACTTTAATGGCACATTTGGACGCTCTCACTGAAGCCACCACCTGAGACATTTTTTCAGCGGGTTCCCATATTCGTTGAACATTTGTTTCCTTGTTTGCAAACAGATTGTGTTAGGTGAGCTTATAGGTCAGATGATTGTGGATGTCATCTAAGGCTCTGAACTGCCACTCTTAGTTAGCCTAGAAGTTTGTTTTGTGTTGCTTTTTTGTTGAAAAATCACTAAATGCTAAGCAGAGAGAATTACGTGTTTCTGCCAAATGTTTAGGGTTTCCACCTCACGATCACATCTTCACATTTTAAGGTGAGAACTACACGTGAAGGAACCATTTGTTCACCATCACATAAAAACATGGCTGAAGCTAAAGATATCAAATTTCATTTAGCTTGCCTGTGGTCCATTCACTATTTTGTCACCATTACTGGCGTTTTTTTGACCCAAAATGCAATTGCCCCCCGCCCCTCCGAAATCAAACCATTGAAAATGACTTTACTCAATTTCATGGTGACATCTAATTTTCATGATGATTTCTTCTCCAACTATGTGAAACATTGGTGTGGCCTCCAGTCTGATGTGTCATTATTAGTTAATTTCAAAGGGTGATGGTTAACACTTACTCTGTGGCAGAGGAAACCCTATATCTTTCTCTTCAGAAATGTGTTTCATAAGAGACAGTTTTATGGTTTATCTCAATGCAGGTAAAAGAAACTATCAAAGTTCTTGATATTGTTCAGTTCAACTGACTTTGATGTTTTAATGGTTTGACGAAGAGGCTTTTCCCTGAACTTTGTTTAGTTGTTCTCCCATAAAATAGGTAGCAGTTGTAGCTGAATGGGGTTAATTGTTGTCTGGCAGTAAGTGGTCTGCATGCAAATCCATCAGTTAATATTTGACAGGGTGTACCTGTGAATTCAGTGAAAATAACTTGTGAAGCTGGTTAAGATATTTCAGTGTTCAAAGCTGTCACAAAGCAGCTACTTTGGGTTTTGTTTGCATTTTTCCTACCACTTGAACAAGGTGTGTCCTCTTGACTTATCCTGTGTTTGACTGGAAATTCTTGTTTAAGCATTTATAACTGTATCTCTAGTTTGGAGTCAAAGAGTATGTCTGTAAAATTAGCATGGACTTTATGTCAAGTACATAAAATCCATTAAAGGATCATATTTGTTCAGATACATAAAGATAAGTATTAACAATACAATCAGCAAAGATTTTATTTTGATGTTCTGAAAACGTTTGTACAAAACTCAGAAAGGCACATTTCATCTGGAGCAGAAATCTAAACAGCATCTGATACAGACAGGGTTGTTACCACCCACATTACAAAGTCCTTCTAAGATATGTGAACTTCTTGTATCTAAAGTTACTATCAGAAGGCAGGAATTTAATTCTCTCTGACGTAATTTGTCTGTAAACAGACATATTGAGTTACTGTGTGTTTGCAGATATACAGGAAAAACGGAAACATTATAACAGGTAGTCAATACATACATGTGGCTGCTGGTTTGACACAAGAGAATGAAAGTTTTCTTTTTCTTTTTGTTATGGATTCTCCGATGATTTATCAGTAAAATGTATTACATTGCTCACATACTAATCTGTAAAGATGATCATTTTAAGATGAAATCTTTCTTCCTAAGTTCTGAATTGTTCATCATGTATCAAGTTTCTAAGCCACACTACTGGAACCTCTAAGCTGAAAAATTTGCAGGTTTAATTTTTTTTTTATGCTATCTCAAATGGTCATTGTGATAACCTTTTAAAAGATGAGACCTCTTACATATTTGTCTATGCTCTGGAACACTGTGTCCTCAAACTTTGCTAAATTGAACACAGATGTAATGTGGCACATGCAGTTAATGTTATTTTCTTAGCTCTGTGTTCTTTATTGCCCGTTTTGAAAGAAGGGTTGATTCATGCATGTGAAGTGTATTTGACTACCTATTTATATATGCATATGTGTATGTATTTATTAGATACTTTATTAATCCCTTTGGGCAATTAGTCCTCTGCTTTTAACCCATCACTAGTTACACACTATTGTCTTACGGCTGCGAGTACATTAGAAAGTCAGGTACTAATTGAAATAAACTGTAACTGAAACTGAAAATCACATGCAGTCTTCAAAAATGCATTACATCACTGATGCATTTCAAATCACTAATGGAGTCTGCTCGGGCAAAATGGAAGTGAAAACCATTGAAAACGCCAGATTCAGATGTTTTTATCTTATGCACTGGCCTTGACAACATTATTTCTTCAGAAGAATAGGAAGAAGGAGAGGTGGGCGCAGAGCATTTGCAAAAGGAGAACAGAAGTAACACTTTCACAGTCACATTTGTTCTCAGGCAGCCTTGACATGTAAATATATAGTTGTCTTTGTTTCTATTGAGAACCAGTTTACCCACTCTCTACCAAAGGGGAAGTTGGGGGGAGTTGCGGGGGGTCCAGGGGGTATTGTATGGTCAGGCTGTTAGCTGCTTATTGAGAGGCAATAACTGGCACCATCCTTCACACTGACTCTGCTGCTTCAGCTGACTGCATGCTAGCGTGTACTCACTGACCTGGCGCTTCGACCAGGAGAATGACTGTGTTCTTTTAACAGTGTGTTGGCTCATGAATTCAAGTGTGAAGTCCTGCATGTGTATTCAGTGAATGCACGTTTGGCCGCTTGTCTTCATTTGACTGTGCTTCATGTTCAAATACAACTGTGTGTGTGTGTTTGTGTGTGTGATGTTTGCCTTCACTCCTGTCATGTCTTCGAGGAGCTAGCAATAAGTGCAATAAGAGGAGCCAGCCTTCAGGCAGGACTGGCCATTTGGAAACATGACAAAGAGCATAACCCAGACATTAGTTGTTTTTTCTTTTTTCAGTCTTTCAGATCTGTATCAATTTTTTGCTGTCCATTTATCAGCTCACAATACAGCACTGGATTTTTAACCATGTATTCCTCTCTCTTCTTTTTCTTTGTCTTTTCTATATTCCTTTGCATTTCTTTCTCTCTGGATCTCTTTCCCATTCTCTGTCTCACTTCCTATTTTCTTCCTGTGCAGTTTGCTGTTTGGTGGTCCACAAGAGGTGCCATGAATTTGTCACGTTCTCCTGCCCAGGGGCAGATAAGGGGCCCGACACAGACGTAAGTAACCGAATCCCAGCTGTTCCCTCTCGTGTGTTCGTCACTGGGGAGGTGCCTTTCTTGTCATCAGACTCAAGTAGATTCAGGGTGGCACCAGTATGCAGTTTGATCTGCTTCTCTACACCAAAGGGCTCTTCAACAGTTGTAAAATTTCCATCTATCCTGATCATGTTTTACTACCGCAGTGTGTTGAGGAGTGAGAATACAAATTGCCAGCATCATTTTCTAATCAAATAGAACTCTTGTGTGCATATTAATTAATTTACATCAGTCTTAACAATCTGCAGATAGCTTCTAATGATCAAATAAAACCTCTTTAGATTGATGTTATCACAAAATATATGGATCACATAAAATTTTAGAGAAAATTAGTAGAGGATTTACACTTGCAACACATTTTTGCTCTGGAGAAGAGATTTCACTCTGTTAATATCCACTGGAGGAAGGCCAGTCAAGGGTTAAATGAAACAGACTGGTGATTTAATCACAGCAGCTGCAGGTGGTTAATCAGATTCATTCATTTTCAGTGTTCCTGTTGGGCACCATCTTAAACAAGGAAGATTAAAATGTTTGAGTGCTTCATCATATGCATAAAGAAATACGAAATTTAAATCTTACCCTGATTATCTCTCTTGACATTATCAGGTAAGATAATGGTCAGATTAAAGTAGCTCTGATATGGCCAAGGGCGGATTTAGTCATTTTGATGTCTAACAGGGTAGGCCGCTCTTATTCCTTTGTTTATCATTATTTTTCAGATCTTGTTTTTGTGGTATTGGTATAGGTGTCTACCATATCCTCCTGCAGAAGGCAGTTGTAACTCTTTTGTAGAGCAGCTGACTGAGTTTGCTCCTTTCCCTGATCGTCAAAATGTTGTGTTCTTCTCTCATGTACCTCTGGACAGCTGATCTCGACCCCAAGCATTGCTGTCACCTTTGTAACATCTGTTTTGGGAGAATTAAATCCATGATATTACAATTCTTTAAGCAATTTTGACACTCTCCTTGTTTTCTTCATCATTGTATCAGAAATGAAAATTTTGGGACTCTCTGAAATCTTGTTTAATTATTGTTTTGGGACAACACATTGTACTACACAATGATACTTATTATAAATGGACATCTCTGCAACTCCTGTCCTGGTGGATGCTTCTGTGGAAAAAACAACAGCATCACATTTCTTTATACTCTTTAACACAGTTTAAAGAGCTTCAGTCCTGCCATCCTACTTGATATGCTGACAAGGTCCTACGTGCAAAGTTCATGCCATGTTCTGTAAGATCAGTCTGAGGGCAAAACGAATGAGATGAACAGAGTGTAAAGTTGGCGTAACAGACCAAATAAGCTCATGCAGTCAAAAAGGAAAAGGAAGTATAGCTTCTTTCTAAGGGTGTGTTTTAAAAAACAAAAACACAATAATAAAAAGTCACATGATCATTAGCAGGTCCTGAAATTGAGTAAATTTGACCTCAGATGAGCTATAATAAATGACATTCTCCACTGATACTATTTTAAAAAAACCCAAATTTAAAGGCAGTGTGTGTTAAAATTGACTAAATATTTTATTTTAGAAGCATGTAGAACTACCTTTAGCAGCAATGACTGGAGGTTATTGTTTCCTGCAACTGAAAGGTGGTCTACCTACGTAATGTTTAGTTTCAGTGTTGTCTTTTGGACCCCTTGCTTTGTACCTGGTCCATTACTATTGTCATCATAGAACTGACCTCAACCGCTGGAGAGAGACAAACCCAATATTTATAAGCGTCCTAAGAGGGAACCGGACGAGACACTTCTGTTCTGTTGAGTCTCTGAAGAAGCCAACAAGTGCCAATGAGTGGAGACACCATTTGTTGTTTTGTCATTAATTCATGGGACCATGATGTTCATCGAGACTGAGGAGTGACAGTGTAGTCTATTATGAGTCCAAAATGTATGGCTTTCTTTGCTTTCTCTATACAGTTACATCAGTTTTACACCTTGAGACAAAGAACTTTGTTTATTTTTTATCTGCTTACCTAAATAATGCAAGGTTATTCTGCCAAATGCTTCACAGTTGCAGTTGTTTTCTCTAATAAAACGCTTCAGCATTTTTATGGTATTTTTGTGCATATTGTTTTTTAAAATCACATAATTCACTAATGAGTAACAACAACTACCTAACAACTGCCTGAATGAATTGACTTAAAAATAAAATGAGTCTTGCCTCCTTTAAATTAGTTTAACCTCTTGGCTTTATTTGATAAATTTGCATTTCTCTCTGAAGTTCAAGTTGAAACATTTCATATAATTACATATTTTGTCAATTGGTTTACTGTTGGACAGTCACATGTGACAGCCATGGGTGAATTAAAGTTGAACTTTAGTACTAGTGTAGGTTACTTTTACATTGCAATCTTTGCTAAGTGTGAAACCCTATTTACATACCTTCTTGCTTGCTCGCTGAACATTCGTAGCCTCTTAGCATTACAGCAGCGTGGCCTGGCCTCTGTAACTGGAGACATGTCAGGGTGTCTTTCTAGATGATCAACCCAGACTCTTTAAATAGAGCAGTCCACGGATGACATGGAAGCCATAAAAGCATAACATAGTCTGAGCAATGAGGTTCTATGTTCTTGTCGTTACAACAGGTCCATTGTTTGTAGCACTGCTGACATTTATTGACCTCAGATTTCTGTTTGAAAATCTGACACCCCAGTTACCAGTTTGACATGTTTTTGACACATTATGTAACCACATCATAATCTATGTATTTGTTTTGATCATAATCTTCCCCAGGTGTCTCCCTTATTCATGTTTATCCACTAAACAGGTCTGTCATATGTCTTTTTACACTTTATTCATGTGTAAATAGCAACAGAGGTGAAAGAAACCTAATGATGAAAAATACTAGGCAAATACCGCAGTAACATGAAAGAGTAGATTTAATACTTAATACACATATTAAATAAGTCATCACCACTCAGATATCATCAGCAACATTTTTGTTATTTACCCATAAATTGTGACCCATTCATATTTGTAGTGATAAAACAGAAAAGCGTCTGTAGCAAATCTAGGAAATTGAAACAAATCTAGGAAATATTATGATTTTCCTAGCGGAACATAAATCATATAGTGTAGTCAGGTCAGACAATCTGGTGTGACATCAGATCCATCTGTGTTTTGGCCCAGCCCTTCCCTGAGGTCCACACCCTCAGTGAACCTCAGGACGACTGAAAAAAAGTACTTTTTGCCAAGGGTTATCTACCTAGAGAAGTAAGACAAAGTCCCCTGTGTACCTGCTTTTAAAAGAGCAAAAGCCTCATCAATGACAGCAATGTGGTTGTCCTCACTCTTGATTGATTTGAGATTGCACTCCTTCTGACTCAAGTTTGTTTTTTAGAAAGTGTTTGAGAAACCTTTTCTGAACTTTTTTTCCATTCTTGGCTTTTCAGCATCTACCCTTTTAACTACCGAGGCATAAACTGTCTGGGTCGCAATGGGGACCAAATGTATTTCATCTATCTGTTTTCTATACCTGCTGAATTCATCTACTGGATCAGGGGGTCTGCTGGAGCCAATCATTTCAGGCTATAGGTAGGGGTTCACCCTGGACAGGTTGCCAGTCCATCGCAGGGCCACATACATAGACAAACAACCATGCATGCTCACACCTGTGGGCAATTTCAGAGTTCCCAATCAACCTCATATACATGTTTTTGGACTGTGGGAGGAAACCGGAGTACCCAGAGAAAACCCACGCAAGCACGGGGAGAACATGCAAACTTCACACAGAAAGACTCCTGCCAGGAACCATCTTGCTGTGAGGCAACAGTGCTAACCACTAAGCCACCATGTTGCCCCAAATGTATTTCATTTTATTTGATTTTTATTTCTCTTTTGGGGATTTTGATAACCAACTGTTGGTGCCACCCCTTGGGTGGAGAGGCCCTTTGGATGATTTTCAGACTTTACAACTTTCTAGCTGTGGGTCTGATCTATCAGGCTAACAATATACTGTAATATACGTATATATAAATGTATGTCTTTAGATTTTAGATTGATCTAATACCTGAAGAGGGAATATTTTTCCATCACAAAGTTTTAGTATACCAAGGCTTTAAGTTCCCTTTCCTCATTATAACAATGGACTGCACTTTTTCTTGGACATCATCTGTGTAGTGTTTTAGCAGATATTACTATTGATTAATAGTTTGGGTTTGCTAGTTATCATAAGTGAGATGCACATGTTTTGTGCCTTATTTAAAAAAAACTATGAAGTGATTAAAAAAAATACAAGATACAAAAGCAGAATATTAGTGTCTATCTGTTTTTGATATTTTGATTTGTATAGATTCACAGTTAATTAGATTTAACATATTTTCAAAAGGCAATATTTTATGAAGAAACAGGTACCAGTGTTCATACAGAACTCATCCATTGTAACTTGCATTTGATGTAGTTTATTGCTATTTAGACCTCTCTTTTAATATTTTTCTTTATGTTTTACATTATAACAAATAAAGATATTCAGAAATAGACCAAAATACATATATTATGCACACATTGGTGTCTAGTATGAGAAGAGTACATACAGATAAATCCATTCCGAAGAAAGAAGTGTCTACCTGAAAAACCAGAGTGTAAATTACTTTGGGTCTTTTCATGCAGCAGAGTCTCTGCATGGTTTTACGACTCTCTGCATGGTATTATTCTATCAAGGCCACTACGGAACAGATGTCTGTCCTTTAAAAATGCATATTCTCTTTTTCACTTGTAAACTATTTGATACTTCCTTTTGATATATATTTCTATGCAGCTGCAATGCTGTTGCCAGGGGCAACCACACATATTACTTGGCATGCTGCCCCCTGGGTTTGCAATCCAGGAAGCCAATAACTCCCTTGGCCAGCAAATATCCTGAAGATCTGCAATATCCAAGCTATGTGCATCTTATGACTCATGTGTATGTTTTATAACTTCTCTGTTGGAAGAGGAGCTTCACCAGTGGTTAACTTCCATTTGATGGGACATAGTAACCATGAATACATTCTTCCTCTTATGAATATACTCACCTTCAGTTGCAAAGGGTTTTAAGGACAAGTGGAGCAGTAGGTAGTCTGATAATTATACAGTACAAGAAAATTTTACTTTATAGCTACTGAAGTAGTTTACCACAGTGCAACCAGTGATTTTTGTTTGAGGGGTCTGTCTTTAAGCAAGTACACTTGACAAACCCAACTGTTTTACATGTTTAGGGGAAGTCCTCTGGGGAATCAGAAGGTTTGCTGGTTTATGAGAAATAAAACACAAAGCAAAACAAACAAAAAAGAAACATAGTGGTAGTGTTATTTAGCCCTATTGACACAAACAGTTCATTATGCCTTGGTAGTGGTTTTATTTTTACTTGTTGTGCTGCGTTAAAGACTTAACAGCATAACATTTCATTGCACTGTACTGGCTTCAGAGGTGGTAATGGAGACAAAAATGGGGGGGATTATCTCTGCGTTTAAGAACATTGGTGTTAAGGAACACACTGTTCCTGTCATTCAGCTGATTCTACGATGCCAGCATGCTGTGTGTACTCTCACGTTGATGCGTGCTGTGGCGCCCTTGTTTGGTCTGTGTGAATTAGCAAAGGGAAACAGCAGTGGCTTAACAAGATGATGTTCTTGCACCCTCATGAAATGAACCTGTGAAAAGGGTTAGAGAGCTTAGATTAACTAAGTGTATTTGCATAAGTGCTAGGTGTAATGTTTACCTGCAACTCAAGTAAGTTTGGTGCCTTACAGGACAAGACCATCAATAATACAAGAGCTCTTCATTTCAAAGTAGTGGCTCGGCAGATGAAACTGAGACGTTTCGTGTGCCTGTGTTTGTGTCGGTGTCTGGCTATTGCATCATTGATGTCCACTTAACCAGAGCAGCACATTTGACCTGAGGCAATCTGTAAGTCCGTTTGCACAGATTTCCTCTCTTTTTACACGCACACACTCACACACAGCCCCTCGGGCCTGTTCAGTGCACAAGATAGCTGTGACAGCCTTATACAGTTAAGCAGCAGAACAGTGCCCTCGCTGCCTTATTTGTTTGGAATCAGACAGATTGGACCTGGTTGACATCTTAGATAGGCAGAGTATAAACAGAGACAGAAAATATACCATAAGAGCCAAAAATATTGCAGAAGTGTTATTAGTTTTAGCAGTTTCCCCAAGATGTATGTTCATAACCAGTTTGTAATTAATATGGGCTTAAAAATGCATGTTTTTAACTTTAATTTAAGCTAAGGATGTCCTTAAACAAACTAGAGAAAATTTTGAGGTTTTAAATGTAACTGAACAAATGGTCGAGTAGCTATCGTGTTGTAGGGTTTTACCTTTGTTTTTTTATTCATTAGTTAAGCACATTAAAGTCATGCGATGAAACCAAGTTTGCATTTGCATTTGGAAGCTGTCATCATGAGCTGTGGGTAATTACTGAAAGAACAAGATGGTGCATGCAAGCAGCAGAAATGAGTTTCCTCCACAGGGTGTCCGGGCTCTCCTTTAGAGTTAAGGTGAGTAGCTCGGTCATTTGGGAGGGGCTCAGAGTAGATCGTCTGCTCCTCCGCATCGAGAGGAGCCAGATAAGGTGGCTTGGGCATCTGGTGAGGATGCGTCCTGGTCGTCTCCCTGGTGAGGTTTTCCGGGCATGTCCCACTGAGAGGAGACCCCAGGTACATGCTGGAGGGACTGTGTCTCTTGGGTGGCCTGGGACCACCAGATGAGGTGGACAAACAGCCAGCGAGAGAGAAGTCTGGGCTACCCTGCTTAGGCTACTGCTCCTGCAACCTGACTGCAAAAAAAGATGGATGGATGGATTTGGAGGCTGTTGATGTGAACTCAGAGCATGCGATTCAAGAAGTCCGCCTAATAAAATGTTGATAATATTTATACTGCATCTACTAATCCCAAAAGATTCTCTGTAAAGTATTAAAAATTAACATTTTATTTATGGTTATGTGCACCCACCAATTTGCATTTGAATTCCTTCAAATCAAAGCAAAGTGTCTTCATTCTAATCATTATTTGATCTCATTTGAGAGGTGTATGAATGTAGTGGATACTTATAAGTGAAAAGCTTCTACTGCAGGTTTACAAGTAAGTATTGGTGTTACCAAGTGCCTAATCTGAAAGAATCTCATTTGTAATATTAACAAGTAATGCTGTAGGCAAGGGTAATCTAATATTTAAAAGGACAAATCACGCTGGAGAAGCAGGCTTTGGCAGACAGCGGGTCTATAAAAAAGGTGTTCTGGTTTCAAGCCTTGGCACACAGAGTCTCATAACTAGGACTCTGCTTGGGAATTGAAAACAAGATTAAATTGGAGTGGTGCTAAATTACATCATCTGTGCCACAGGCATTGTGGGTTGTCACAGGCAATGGAGCTTTTCATCTGTATTTGTAGCCCATTTCCTTCCAGGAAGGGTGCTGGCCATCTCTTTTAGACGGGACCATTCTGGCCCAGAATTTGCTCATTCATCCTATAAGCAGCTGCTGGTGCCAAGACATAATTCTTGTGGAATTTCAATTAAACATTTATTCTGAATAGGAAAAGGTGTTTGGTTCCCCGGGGATCATGGAAGGAGAAAGTTGGGGAAAGACAAAAAAAAAAAAAAAAACACTTTAAGAGAATTGAATTGCTTTTTTTTTCTAGCTTTTTTATGCCAATACTAAAGCAGAAGTGGGGACTGAAAGGTAAAGGTCGCCCTTTTGCTGCTCAGCGCATATTATTTGCCATAAAGGTTAAATAAATACATATCTTGAAATATAATTATCCAGCAAAACAATTTTGCCATGGAGATGTAGCATTTTAGTGGGATTACTTTCACAGATGACAGTCACTCTCCTTTGGATGTTCTGAACTTCTTTGATCCTTCATGAGGAACCTGCTCAGGTCAAGCAATATGAGACCCACCTCTATTGTCCAGAGCATAGTTTGACTTTTCCTATTTCATATAAAGTATAAAATATGTAAGAGCTTATGATGCTTTCTGAATTGAAGGCAAAAAATCTCCAAAGAAGAAGGAAGTCTAGTTGTCTTGATTCAAGCCTTTGAGGGTTATTGAAAAAAAGAAGAAGAAATAAATAAAAGAAAAACTTTTTAGTATGGCTAAAGACTTTCCTCCTGGCAGGAGTCTTTCTGCGTGGAGTTTGCATGTTCACGTGCTTGTGTGGGTTTTCGCCGGTTTCCTTCTACAGTCCAAAAACATGTACCGTATTTCTCCTAATTAACGCGCCTGGACGCGTAGCAAATTACTGGCAGAGCACCTCTATTTAAGACCTAATTGTGCAAGTTCTTCAGTGTTAGGCTTTAAAACAATAAGGTGTCACAAAAAATGTCTAACATACACGAATTATTAAAAAA
>JAOWBL010027619.1:0-30969 GCA_028564865.1 Zenarchopterus dispar
CTTTATTGTTTTAAAGCCTAACATTGAAGAACTTGCATAATTAGGTCTTAAATAGAGGCGCCCTGCCGGTAATTTGCAACGCGCCCCGGCGCGTTAATTAGGGGAAATACGGTATTTCTGTTAGTTCCCATGAAAAGCTTTCAGCTTTATTAAAAGTGTGTGGAATTTGTAACCCTTAAAAAGAGGTTGATTGCCTAAAATCCAGAAAACTTGAGTCATAGGTTATTGAGTCACAACACTTAATCTTCTTAAACTGTAAAAACCACAGTAGTTGGAGCGAACAGACATTCATTATTTAATCATGAAGGACAGAAAATTCTTAGAAGCGTGAGAGTAAAGATGAGTTTAAAGAAAACAATACAAAGGGCTTTCTATTTTTCCTTCAGTGGTGCCAAACTCTCTATTTGCTGTAATTGTACAGTTTGATACTCTTAACTAGATGATGCTGTGTGACTCAGGATGTGAAACCACATCAACACACTAGTGATAAAAACACAGTTTATTTGTAGTGTTTGCTGACATCTGTTGGTGTGTTTGAGTATTGCAGGCATGTGTGTCCTTGCGTGTTCTCTTGAGTCACATGATGTGATTTCTGCCTGGATACTGCCTGCAGAGAGTGACACACAAAAGAAAAACAGACACATATGCATGCTTGATCAGACAATTCACAAATGCTCCGCGTCTCTGGGGTCACTGATGCAGAAAGTGCTTCCATGGGTCTGCTGTCCTTAATTTAACACAAGTGACACCGTCTGTGGAATGCTCTTTTTTTTTTTTTTTTTTTTTTTTTTTTTTTTTTTTTTTTTAAATTTAGTTTGAACATCTACATTTCAAGATATGAAACAATACACCGTTAGATGTTGACTCATTTCTGTGCTTTTTCCCTTCTTTAGTGCTGAGAGGTTAGCAGAAGATTTAAACCCATCTGTTTCCATGATCCCAGCTGCCAGCGAAGGATTGGCTCCAAAGGTAACACAATTATTTACCGATTAGTCATTGGTGCAATAACCTCATGCAAATAACTTGCTATTATACCTTTTATAGTGGTTACACTGGAACTAATAAACCTTAAACGTTTAGCATAGTGTGAAATCTGACTAACCTAAAGGTAGTTGTGTGTAAAATATTGATTTTAATTTTCATTTTAAAGTTAAAGGCACATTTAGTTGTCCATCTATGAAAAACAAAGAAAAAAATAAAGAAAATTTGTCGTTATTGGCCACTGGGACCTGCCTTTATAATATTAGCATGTATAATTTATTTACCAATATATATTAGTATATGACATACAAAAAGGGCCCCAAAACTAGAGCTATCATCTAAACTTTGTCGTATCAGTGGATCCATCAAGTTTGTATTAAATCAGACATACAATTGTTTAGAAATCAAACATAAGAGGGTCTGTACAGATTGCTAGTTGCTCTTTGAAGGGGATATCATGGGATATTCGTCCATCTACACTACACCCACACTAAATGGAATTTATAAGCTTAACCTTAAAGGTATGTGTTCAGCAAAAAGAAAAAAAATGTATCGGTTCAGCACCATAGAAGTTAGCAAGATGAGATTTTAGACATGGCTCAATAACCTTAAGAAACATTAACATTACCTATCAGTGCTAAAATTTAGAGCCACAACAAATATGTGAAGTGGTCACATGTCCATGGGGAAGAGCTCTCTGCATTATGTTGTTTCAAATGGAGAAAGAAAAAACAGCTTCTCTTATCTGTTATTTCTCAATGAGCAATACTCCTTAAACTATGCTGATTCCTTAACACCAGAGTTCTTCAAACATATCCTTGAAGCCTACTGTCCTGCATGGATACATGTTTCCTTGCTCCAGCATACCTGATTTAAATGTCTGAATCCCCATCAGCTTGTCATCAAAGCTTGCACAAGTCTGTTAATTATCTAAGCTTTTGAATCAGGTTTTCTGGAGTGAGTAAACATCTAGAACACGAAGGGCAGTCATCTCTGCCTGGATTGGGGAACACTAATTTCCACCTCTGAATGTAACTCAACCACAAAGACTTCCGTGATTTAATCTGTAACGTTGCATTGCTGAAAGTAGCGGTGAATGAGTTTTTCTCTTTATATGTTAAAGTATTTCTATTGTGGTGCAGGTGAAAGCAGAAGACTTTGACCTTCACATCACTCCCCCGCTGTCTGACAACCTGATCGACTTCACCGATCCAACTCCTCTGGTAGATGTCTATTCAGTTTAAAACTCAAGTAATTTTTACTTTTTGAAATGAAAAAAATGCTAATGTGCAATACAACCTTTTTTTGGCTGTGAAGTACAACACAAAACTGTATTCACACTCTGTTCAGGTGGTTTATGCTTGCTTACTATTTTCCGAAACCATTTGTCTCGTCAGTCCAAAGCCTTCGGCCTTATGTCTGGTCTACCATGCTAAATAGTTGTCTGTAGTGACAGAACTGTCAGGTGATTTCATTGCACTTGTTGGTGGAGAAATACAAAGAATGACTAACTTACCGCAGCATTACAAAGAGCAGCCACCGTCATGCTTGCGGTTACTCACCAGCTAGACATCCAGTAGATGAGATTGTGTCAAAAACCAGTGACATTGGTAGGATTGTGCAGGAGTGGCCCCTTAGTGGATTTAGACATCTGTGATCATTAATATAGCAGGAAAGTAGTTGTACATTTACCTGTAAATATAAACAGTCCTGTAACTGTCTTACCTACATCTGCAGTCGCCAAGTAAACGTCATATACCAAAATATTTATTTACATCAATCAAAATGAGCATTTGCACTTGAACAGAGGTCAAAAACACTTGAAGAGAGCTGTATTTGTCAGTGTCAGTTTTTCCAAAGGTTTCTGTCTCTTCAGAGTAAGACCTGTCCCCTCCTATACCGATGGAAATAGCTCCATTTTGTAAAAAAAAGTGTTTTAATATGACTGTGTACACAAATGTTTATGTGCCGCTTTACTAGTACCATGGTTTCTTTTAGACATGGGTAATGCCTGGTAAGCTGCTACTGTATTTTCCACTGTCATGATCCCCTTAAAAGTCAAATGTTACTTTCAGTAAAAGATTAATTAACTGCGTATGAAACCATTTCCCTCCAAACCAGAGGAAGTGAAAGACCATTATACTGCTCCATTTTCAAGCTTGTTTCCAGCATCCTGATGGATGGATACTTCTGAAGATGTACCAAGACACTTTTATTTTTTTATAAGGAGAACATCTCGGTGACCTTCTGTTTGTGTTCCAGCTACCACCAGAGCAGCCCAAACCTCCGATCACGCCTCGCTGGATTATTCCTTCAGCTGCTGTGAGTTCAGCTCTTGGTCTTCCTTTTAGCCTGACAATTGACCAGCGTATTAAGTACTTGCATTTGTCATGGGCTCTGTCAGAAAATGTTGAACTGTATTGATTAGGTAAGCTGTGACTGAGGTTTTAGCATAGTCTTGCATAGTTGCTTTACAGTCTAGCAGTTGTAGAGGCTGTGCAGGAACTGATGTCCATGCTTCTTCCTCCTCCTCTTCTAATGCAGCCTCCTGGCATCTTTACTAACGGCCTGCTCGACATAGACCCCCCATCTAAGGTCTCCCCTCTTCTCCCTGCTGATCGAGCAGCAGCTCTTACCCCAGCCCTTCCCCACCTCGATCACACACGTAATGCCATCTCTGCGAGGTAAATTTTTTTTTATTTTTTTTATTTTTTTTTTTGCATTTGGGACAGGAAGCAGTAAATTAATTAATTTGTTTGTAGTCTGCTGACATGCACTAATGAGTTCCACCTTTTTATTAAGCCTGGCTGCTTTTAGAAATCACTTTGAAACATTTGCTCAATTTGTAAAACCAGGTTGTTACTGCCAAGTACACTCAGTCTAAAGAAGTTCTGATCGGTACCACACAAGTAGCAAGTGGTGAAATATCTTTTATAACTACAGTCTTGTTAAACTGCTTTCTTTCCAAGTGATGGATATTTTATCTAATGAGAGTTTTGCTCTCTCTTAAAGTATTTAAGTTTTATTTTCTAAGTCTGGTTTTACTTATCGGGAAATTTAGATACGTCTTGTCTTTATTATATCATCAAATGAGTAAATTACAACCTCGAATGAAAAGCAACATATGTGTGGTGTGGTGTGATGTTTTGTGCTTTTTTTGGTATCCATTGAGTTGGTTATGGATTGATTTGTACAGAATAGTATTCTGCAGTCAAACATGAGACTGTTTGTCTGACAGCGAAAGCTTGACCAAAGTCAGCTCATGCATCAGGCTACTGACCTGAAGCATAGCAACAAGTCTGCTGAAAAAGTGCAGAATCAAAGAGCGACAGAGTCCAAACCTCAGCCTGCAGCACCACCCTACAAGGGCTGTGTATACACAGACCTCAACATCTTAATGACATTAAACAATATTGAGAACAAAAATGGTTGAAGGTACCTCCACAACAATGTGACAAACTGAGAAAGTCACACAGTTACTATAAGTGGTATCTGCCAAAGAGGATTCTACAAAGCTGTAAACCATTTGGTCTATTTGTTTTTTTTAAATGCAATGCTTCTGCATTTTGGCTTAGTTTTAGTTTGTAATGTGTTGCTGAATATATATAGTTGTATTTACCAAATTTGAAGATTCATTAAGGACTAGGTGAGTTGTTGTTTTTTTTTGTTGTTGTTAGAATTGTAAGATGATGCACATTAAATTTTTGAACTTCAGCGATTCATTCAGAAACATCAGTGTGTTTTAATGTTTATACCAGCAACCTAGTCTCCTCTGATGCGTGCCCTACACTCACATTTCCCCGCAGCACCATGGGTCAGCCACCAGCCTCAGAGGATGGAAGCAAACTCAGAGGTCTCTTGACCACTGAGCTCTGATGAAAGGAAGAGCCGCAATCGTCACATCCTTCATCTTCCTAACTGCTTTCCCACAAACGGTGGCACAGAGGAAAGGAAGAGGCAGCTCACAAGCAACACAGCCACAGTTTTAGTTGCATGCACAGTGACGAAGGAAGTTCATGCTGATCAATCATAGGATGCTGTTTTCATGTTCAAACTATGTCATTTTGTACATTGTTCGAAAACAAACATATTAACATCGTAAGAGAGACGTTCTGCCTCCACCCTGCAGCGCCGCCTCCCAGCAGATGTCTTGCTCTGTACAGAGGTCCCGTTGGAGCTTAAACTCAGAAATCTGTGAGCTCACAGCTTCAGACTCGTGAATGAAAGTCTTAGGTGTTGACGCTGTTGTTGTGTTTACCGCTGGATCTCTGAACCAGGAGAGCTGCTGAAGTACACTGGATGAAGAACAGAGAAGATGGGAGGGGTTAAACCTCAGATGTTGACTCTTAAAAACAAGCCTCTAAACACAAAGACAGACATGGATATGATTCACTACTATCCTTGTAGCACAAACACTACAGATCTTTGTTTTTAAACTAGTTACATGTGAAAATTGTCTTGGAGCCACTGGAAATGAAATCTTCACTGGATTTTCTTTGCAACACTGGACCTTCCAGCTGATGATGACCATTTTACCGATATTTTTTATTACCCTGTTCTTAATTTTCTGTTGATTTTTTTTTTTTTTTTTTTGACTGAAAATGCCCATTGCAGGTATTTTTGACTCCACACATTTGTACCAGCATTGCAAAAGAACATTACCATAAATTACAGTCCTGACTTAAAAAAAACAAACAAACAAAAAAAAAAACCTGCTTGCATTCTGTAGTTTTTAACATTTTTATTTAAATGTGCACCAGTTTAATTTCAGCTTCTAAATTGGACTTGAAAATGCCAAAAATCAAAACTGGTCATTTGCTGACGACACGCTGTGACCACATGGAGTTGTGTAGCTGGAAGGTTCCTGTTTCCAGCTGTTGGACTTTTCTCCTTACACATATTTAGCTACTGCCATGCCTTATGTAAATGAATGTATTCACCATGTCTCATCTGACAAAGCTGGAAACGCCACACTTCAGACGTGCATCTCTTTTATAGCTATTCCTATTTCACTCACAATGAAGAAAAGTCTGAGAAGTATCTTACAAGCGGATTTTGTACACTGGGAAAGTTGAGCTTTTCACTGTATTTTTCAGATAAGTATATGATGATTTTTTTAAAAAAATGTTTTAGTCACTAAGTGTAGATCCTCATTCCAGTTTGTGTAGTCATTTTCAATATGATGATTTGTTTATCTTAAACAGTTGATGTTGACTGTTTTACAGTGTCGTCTCACTGTAGCAGTGATCAGTATTTATGCTCAGTGTAATTGTTCAGCATTATGTTGTTTAAAAGTGTTTTAGCACACAGTTGATCATATATTTTGACAAAATGACACCAGCCAGCTATAGATATGAAGTAGACTATGTTGGCAACATAGTTACTACAGATGTCCTGTTTGGGTTTGTTTTCTTACATAAACAGTAGATACTGACTGATCAGACTGGGAAAACCTCAGATTGTGATATATCAAATGCGATTTTTCTATAAATCTTTTTCTTCTGAATGAACATGTGATTCAGTAAAGCATTGCGACAGTATGAGATGGTTGTTTCCTCTTAATTCTTTTTATTGTTTTGATCTTTGAGACGAAGTCTTAGATTTATGTCTGATGTTAATCTGAGCTGCCACTCTGCCGATGTCTTTAGAGGTAAATTATATTATGCATTCCTATCTGAAACCACATGGTTTGTCATAAAAAGAGAAGGCTTTGTTCTGTGTTTAATGCAGTAACTAGTGTCACCTAAAGCCAATAAATGAAGGCCAGCACTGTTGTCATAAAGGTCAAGTTGTTTGACCCATTTGATTCAGTATTTGTATATTGGCCTTTTGGCCACTAGGTGGCAGTGCAGTTCCAGTTTTATTGCTGAGCAGCGCTGGCCGGGGTTTTATTCCTCCTAAAATAAACTAGAAAGCAGGACCTTTTTGTTTCTCATGAGTAAGTAGGATATGAAGGTTTTTGACCAGTTAATACAATCCAAATATGGTGAATGATCCTGTCTGTAATTTAGGTTTCCAAAAAGCTATTTTATTTCATGGTAAAGACTGACAGAGGTAAGGTTTAAAATCACAGGAGACCTGCTGACTCCACTGTAGTACTAACCTTAACCTTTAGGGTGCAGTGTAGCTCCATAAAGAAGACTTACACAAATGAATAAAATCATTCTTTAGATCAAAAATCAGTCTTAGATCTCAAGGTTCAACATTTGTGTCTCTCTTGGTTTTGAATAAATTTAATATAAGTGATGGGACATGGGAGTCATTTTTCAAAATAATTTGCTGTTGGAGGAGTCAGCAAACATTCAGTGATGTTCATAATGCTGTTTTCTTTTTGGAGTTTTTTTATTTTGAGGAAATGAGTCGTGCATCATCTCCCCAGTTGCCTCATCAGCAGAAACAACATGCTTTGCTTGGAGGCAAAATAAACTCCAACAAGTTTATTTTGGCTTTTGTAAAACATGGATGAAAATAAAATGATTAAAAGGAAAACCTTAAACTACCTTAGAAAACATTTCATTATTACCTAATAAATAAAAGCACACACTCAGCTGGTATTTGTTAGCTACGGTGACTTTACTGTTATTGACTGGTCCAAGCTACAGAGGAACACATATTTGGATCATTATTAAGCAACAGAACGTCCTACAGCTCAATAAGTCAGCCAGGACTGCTCCCCTCAGCAGATGGGCCGCCTCTCCCCCACCTTCCAAATGAATAATTGATTTTGTACATGGACCTTATGCCAGGTCGTGATTGCTTAAGCAAGCTCAAAGCTCTCGGTGGATTCATGGAGATCTGGCATACCGCCCCTGTCCCGATGACACCAGTCTGACATTACACAGCATCCCTGACAATTTGTTATAAGTGAAAATGGAAATCAGTGCTGCTGGGTGAAAACTAAGCACAGTTGTTCACTTTCTGCTTTATCGACTATCTACTCATATTTTAACATTTATTTAACCCAGATTTGAACAAAGCAGGACAAATCTGCATAATTATTTTTCCAAAACCAAGATCTGCAAGAAAAAAGATGAAATGTCAGTTTATCATCCAAAGTGCCTCTGTGTGCTATTGCTGGAGTAAAAACAGAACCAAAGAACACGGGCATCAGAAAGACCCAATATTCTACAAAGATTCTGAGAGATTTGAAATGACCAATTTGTACCTATTTTTTCTTTTTAAATCCCTTTGTGTTTCCCATGACTTACTTGAACATTGAGTTGAAGCTGCAATGTCAGGCAAAAACAAAATCTTGGAGGACATTAATTCAACACAGACATGACAACTACAACACAAATTACTAAGGTTTTGGACTCTGTAAATGTAAATGAAATAATGCAACAATTTGAAAATCTCAAGGAACCATATTTAATTCCTAACAGAAAATAAACAACAAATCACATGTTGAGGCTGAGACATTTTTGCAATTTCATGGGAAATATTAACTCATTTTGAATTGGATGGCGCCAACATATCTCAAAAAGTAGTAACGGGGCAACAAAAAGTTGGAAAAGTAATACAACTGGAGGAACATTAGACAACTAATTAGGTTAAATGGCAACAGGTCAATAACATGACTGGATATAAAAGGGAGCATTTTGGAGATGCAAAGTGTCAGATATAAAGATGGGCAGATGTTCAATTAAAAAAAAAACTCAACTATTTCAGAAAAATGTTCCTCAACATAAAATTACACAGACTTAAGATCTCACCACCCAGTTTTAATAATATCAAAAGACTCATCAAGTCAAATTCAGAGAACCAGGAGGAATCCCTGTGCGCAGGTCACAAGGCTGAAGACAAAACTGGATGCTCTCAGAGCCATCAGGCAAAACTTCAATAGAAAGTAGGATTCTGTAGTGGAAATCACTGCATGGACTCAAAAACACTCCCAGAGATCACGTATGTGGAAACGGTTCACATTTCGATCTACAAATGCAGCTTAGAGTTATCATGAAAAGAAGAAACCATATGTGAACACAGTCTAGAAACGTGCCTTCTTTGGACCAACGCTCACTTAAAATGGTCTAAGCCGAAATGTGAAACAGTTCTGTGGTCACATTGAATCCAAATTTGAAATTCTTTCTGGCAACCACGGAAGCCGGGTCCTGCAGACTGGAGAGGAGTTTTACTGCTGAGCAGCGCAGGCTTTTGAGCTATGGTTGTTAACGCTCATATCTCTGATAGTATGGGGTTTCATTAATGTCTACTGTATCTCTGAGGTATTTTAAACAAGAAAGATCTCAAATTTTATTAAGACCTCAGGAAACTGTTCCTGAAATAAAACCATGATATATCTTTTTTCAAAGTAGGGTATGCAATTTCAGACTGATGTCACATTTGTTGATATTTGAACAAAACATCAATAAAACAAGAGCCAGCTCCTCCCCTTTTCTTGAGAGCTTCTTAAATAAATACCAAGCACAACTAACATCAGGACAGTTTATATAAAGCATTTAATTTATTTCTAATATGATTGACAGTTGGCTCAGCCAATAGTAATCACTTCCCCATCATACTCATGCTACGGCGCTTGGCGAAGCAACCGCCTATTTGTATAAACGGTCATTTTTTTTATTTCACCGCCAGGTCAACAAATTAAACGATATATTCAGCTGTAAATGCGTGAAAGCGTCTCTGCAGATATTTCGGTGGGGTTCGGCTGAAGGAGCTGGGAGTGAAGCTAACTTTGACATAGGGTAGGCGTGTTTCCGTCAGTTTCCAACATGGCTGACTGAACTCCTGAAGAAGAAAACCGGTCTTCAGAAACCGACGGGTCACGTGACCGAACGCCTCGTCCATTATTGTAGTCTGTGGTAAACACGCCCCATCACATGACCCATCCTCCTGGTGATTGGCTAGAACAACTTTACAGACAGACAGGCTGACAACGCCAGTGATGGACCTGTTGATAACGGGCTATATGAAACCTTTATTAATTTAAATATTTATTTTTAACAGTGTACTAATGAGATGGGCAACTAGCCGATGTTAAAGAGATGTAACAATAACTGTTGAATCACTGTCTTTTAAGGTTTGCAAGAATTTGGTAAACTACGGGCTAATTTTAATATTTAGAAAAAAATAAAATTGCAAGATGATTTTACTTTCCACCTTCTTGATCTGAAATAAGACATTTTACATCAGTTCAAAAATGTTTTAATAAACCTTTTATTCTATTTTTATTTGTTTGAGCAACAGTATCTTTTTTAAAAAGCCTTGATGATCAATTGTTCAAATCCAGCTCCAAATTTAAAAAATGTGGATGTTGTGTAATATGTATATGCAAACAGGATTAAATGATTTGCAAATCTCATAAATCCATATTTTATTCCCAATAAAACATAAACAACATATCACATGGTGAAACTGAGAATTTCTGCCATTTCATGGAAAATATGTTCATTGGGAATTTGCAGCAACAGGTCTGAAAAAAAGTTGCAACAGGATGGTGATTGTGAAGTATCCCCTCTTCTTTTGACAACTGTCTCTAAACATCTGGGAGTGAGGAGACTCCAGTTGCTGAGGTTTCATGACAGCAATGTTGTCATGAATCATTCTTGCCTGATGCAGGATTCTAGCTGCTCCACAGTCCTGGGCGTCCATTGCATTACCTTGTTGTTTCTTTGTGTGCCAGATGTTTTCTACTGGTGAAAGATCTGGACTGCAGGCAGGTCAGTTCAGCACTCAGACTCTTCCCCTGTGAAATCATACTGTTGTGACAGATTCAGTATGTAGTTTAGCATTGACTTGGTGAAATCTGACAGGCTGTCTGGATGGAAGAATATGCTCCTGTAAAACCTTGCAGCATTGATGATACATTTCCAGATTTTCAAGTTCCCCATGTCATTTAAGAGCTCCCTTTTCAATCATGCTTTTGCTGCTCTGCTCCAGGCGTCCAAGTTTGGAGGAGGGGTCAGTCAACTTTTCCCCGCCCACTCTTCTCCAGCGGGTCTGCCTGCTCTGAAATCTTTGTGTTACCAACTTCAGAGGGGAAGCAGAAGCTTCATCAGCGCATGTTAATCTGTTAACTGTTTTAAAAGGAAGTCAGAGTCTAATTGGTGAAAAAATGTTTTATTTGGTGAACTCAAACAAATCAAGCTGTCATAAAAGCCAAAAGGATGTCCAGCAAAGTAATTGTTCTGTCTTTTGTGTGTTTATATGTCCATATTTTTGATCATTAATAATTGATATTAGTTCCTAATATTTATTTTAATTCTTCTATAAAATATAAATGAAGAAAAGGGAAGGAAAAAATGAATAACTTATTTTTAATTAACTTGTACGTGAGACAGTTATACTGGGCACATATTCTTCTTCAAAATAAAAAAAATCCCTTTAGATATACTTTTGTTCAGAAAACCGTTTAATTTATTTTCTTTTTCAATACAATTCATTTTATCCTACAAAGTGATTCAACATTTTTGCAAATGGAGATGTATAAGGAAAAGGATAGTGGCTTCAGAAAATTAGATGTGAATATTAAATATTTTCTGATGCTTGATATCAAAACAGCTGGTTGAGAAATAGTTAAATATACATAATAAAAGAAAAAAAACATATGTGTCTTCAGAGCTTTTAACTGATCAGATAAAGTACGTTGCACACTAACTGTGGGGGTGCTGGTTTGGTCCCTGTCCTCCCTACGTGCTTTTGTGACAGTGGTCAAGAAATAACAGGCCAGTGATTTGACAGCTCTGCAACAGAAATGTACTTTAAATTAAAAAAAAAAAAAACTCATTATGTAAATGAAGTGTTTACTTTCTGGGTGAAATCCTGATGCATTAACAGACGGCCTCCTCTCCTGGTTGCACATCTTTATCTGTCACCAAACTTTCTGTTTCTGCAGGAGAAAAACTGAGTTTACTTAAATTTCATGCCAAAAAAATTGTGCAAAATGTTGGTCCATCTGGACATCAGGGAAATGAGAATTACAGAAAAAATACCACTGGTTTCCAGTGTACGTGTGTGATCATCTCTTGAGAGACCTGCTGCCTGATGTATCCAGATGTGCTCCAAATTCAACAGGTGAGGAGGCAGACACAAGCGCACACAGGTGGGATTCTCCTTCCACACTTACAACGAAGTCAGTTGTATTTGATTAAAAAAAATGAGGTTTATGGTTTTTCTGTGTGTGTCTGGGTGAGTGTGTGTGGACAGTGTGGATGCATAGTCACAGTCAGAGCTATGAAATGATAAAGACATGAATGACTGGTAATTGATCCCCAAAGCGCTGCATTGTTCCAGTGAATGTGTACTCTGTGTGTGTGTGTGTGTGTGTGTGCCAGGTGAGACAGTGGTGTGCCAACCTCAGTAAAAAGCCTCATTACTAATACATGAACAAGCATACACAAAACTGTTTCTCCTCACACACACACACATGCAGCGACGCACATCAAACCAGTGTTTAATTGGCAGTTTTCACACCTGCAGTTTGTATCTCTTTAGGAAACGCGTATTAACCATCTGTCATGTGTATCAGGGGACAAACCGATGGACAAATACAGCCACACAGATTTGGAGGTGCCTCAGAATGCACAAGCATAAAGTTTGATCATCTGAACGAAAATAAAAACATCTCTGTATGTCTCTTCATGTGTGTGTGTGTGTTTAAATTCTATTTAACCAAAAAATCATTAAAAAAAATCAAGTGTAGGTAGGCCAACATAAGGCCCGTGTCCCACCAGTGCTTTGTTGAGTGTTGTATCGAGGCCTGTAGTTTTTCTGTTTTGTTTTGTTTTGTCTGACTGAAAAAAATATACATCAGAAAATTATATTCTGTTTTTTTGTTTGTTTCTCTTTTTTTTTCTTCATTGTCCTGTTTTACTTGTATCAGGGGTGAAATTAGTTCTGTGTGAACTGGGATTGGGGGAAAAAACAAAAGATAGCTGTAAACTCAGGAGGAAATCAGCTGCTGTGCTGGCCTGCTGTTAAAACATCCAGCCAACTGGAAATGAGCTAAAGAGAGAGTGAGGGGGAAAAAAAGAAGAAAATACCACAGGGGTCAGACTATAGTGACCAAAGAGGAAGAGACCCAGCTGGACTGGCTGTATTAATGACTTTGTGACTTGGTTTGGGGCTCTAGCTACAAAATGAAACCTCCTGCTGTGCTTAAGAACCTGAAGGACCTCCACTAACTGAAGCTGGTCCATTGTGTTCCTCCTGCTGAAGCTGCTGGCGTTTCCCTGCCGCAGCCACGGCAGCATGCCAAACACCAGCAGGCGCAGGTATGCTGAGGACAGCACTACTGTGTGTATCCCTCTGGAACAACCAGGTAGAAACAGCCCAGACTGAATAAAACAGTGACATTTGTTGGTAGAGGAGAGGGACTGTCTTCAGACTGTGGAGCACAGGGGGGGCGGGGGGTACATCTTCAGTTTGTGTGGGGGTATGAATGCACATCTACAGAGTAGAGGCAGAATGAAGATGCTGCATCCAGCACATCTTTATCATGCAGTCTGAGTGAAAGTGGCTATTGCGAAGCAAAGTTGGGCAGAAGATCTCAGCTTTATCAACAGATGTCTGAGGACAATTATTAAAATGTTACAAAAGAATCCTGTTCAAAGAATGATTGAAAGGGACCCACACATTTCTCCTTCTACAGTGAATATCATTAAACTATTAAAGAGTTATGGAGGAGTTTCAGTCTGTAAAGGTCAAGGGCATAAGTCTAAACTAGACACCTGTGACACCCAGTCGGTACTGTATCAAGAACCATCACTCATCAGTCGCTGATATGACCACATGGACAAGGGAATACTGTGGTTACTGTTTGTCTAGCTCTACAATACAGGGCTACATTCATAAACGCCACTTAAAGGCTCACCCTGCATACATGAAGTGTTCTGTTAAAGTTGGTCAGAGGTGGTGGTGATGTTGACATCTCTACCAGTTATTAACAAAATCCACACTGTGATGGGGTTGTATTATTGGTCTTTGCAAAGATCAGCTCTATTTCTGTGATGGAAACATTAATGCAGATGAAGACACTGGATTTTCAGGGTGATATATGCTGGCTTCAAGAGCAAATCTTTTTCAGGGAAATCCATGAAATTTTCAGCAAGACAATACAAAACCATATTCTGCACACATTTCAAAAGGTATGACTGAGGAAGAGGAGGGTACGGTACTGGACTGACCTGCCTGTGGTCCTGACCTGTTCCCAGTAGAGTATGTGTGGAAAATATGAAAATAAAAATGCAATAACAACACCGTATGGTTGAACACCTTAAGATGTGTTTGCAAGGGGAAAAAATGGGACAGAATAACATCTGACAGCCAAAGTCAGAACAATACAGTTTTACTGTCCCAACTTTTTGTGGCCTGAATACAGAATTGGATATTTAGTAATAAATAAAACTAAGGAGCATGTACACCATTTAATGACACTTCTGGAACTTCTTAAAGTCAGTCGTGACGAAAACAAAATGTCCACAAGTATCACAATGATGTTCTTTGTCCAAAATATCCTTAAAATTTCATTTGACATTTGAAAAACCATCTCCTGAAACACCATGTCCCTTTTGAGTTAAACACAAGAGTGAAAAAGTCACCGAGAGGCATTGTGTGTGTGTGTGTCTGTGTGTGTGTGTCTTTGAGAGCCTGACAGGGCCTGACAGAGTTCATCTGTGGCAGTCGACCACCTGTGTGATATCCACAAACACCCAGACTGGTGATGGCGATTGATCCCACGTGGCTGTGGTGTCACAAATCAACCCATCAAGCCAGATGACACACACACAGACACACCAGGTGGAAGGTATGCTGTAGGATCCACGTGTAGTTTTCCAAACGACTGCGTGTTTTTTGTTGTCACTGCTGTCGTTTTCCTTTCACACACTGTCAACAAGTGATAGTCTGAAAGAAGTGGGAAGCACCCTCCATGTGCACACATTTCTCCTCTCCCATGGAGCAGGATGACTTTACTCTGTACATTTACAGATGTGCTGAAAGAACTGGACTGATGTCAAAACTATAGCAAATAATGAGCGACACACATTGCCATGATTTCCTCCTTGTTAGAGTATTTTCTGCAAGTTCCCCACACAACTGAATCATTTAAAGTTTTTAAATTACGTGGGCACAGCAGTGTGGTAGAAATAACAAGAGATTTTGAAATTCACAAGGCATAAATGTGAGCAGTTTCTACAGGAACTTTTGAGCAGCTCAGCAAGTAGTCACAAACAAGTAATGAAAGAGACTGTTTACACTGCGGTGTTTCTCTGCACTTATACAGCTTTAAAATTGGCTTCCTATAATGGTTCAGGGAGAATGTTTGTAATGCAGTTCCTGTCTGTTTAACTACCAGTTCAGCCCTCCAATCCTTTATTTAAACTGGCTGACTTGAGAGTACTCTAATGCAACCGCAACTGTATATGAGAGCAGTTAAATAAAGCTTATTTTCTTGTACAACCCCAGTTCTGAGAAAGTCAGGACGCTGTTCAAAATGTAAATGAAAACAACTTACAACAATAAAATCAATTCAATAGAGAAAACACAAAGGCTGAAAGTGTGAATTTTACCATGTCGTGAAAATATCAGCTCATTTTGAGTTTGACAGCAGCAACACAGCTCAAAAAAGTTGGGACAGGTTGGTATTTACCTCTGTGTAGCATCGTTACCATTTGAAACAGGAGTCCACTCATTCTGGGAACTGAGGAGACCAGTTGTCAGAGTTTCAGGAGAGGAATGTTGTCCCACTCTTGTCCAGTATAGACTCCTGGGTCTTCTTTGTCACGTTTTCCATTTCATGATGATCCAAATGTTCTCTATTGGTGAAAAATCTGGACTCTTGTACTAAAAAGCCACGCTTTTGTAATGCATGCAGTTTGCAGTTTAGCATCATTATTATTGAGAGATGCAACACTCTCTTTGAAAAAGACATTGTCTGAATGGAAACAAATATTGATCTAAAATCTATAAATACTTTTCAGCATCGATATTGTTGTACTCATTTCTGTATACACTTCAATATCATCAGAGATGCAGACTTTAAGTTGAATGCTGTCAATAAGTCAGATTGTTCCTCATCTCTTTAGTTGGGAGGATGGGACATCCATGGCTTTCCAAAAAAAAAAAAAAAAAAAAAAAACCCCAGCAGATTCGGCTGACTACAGGAGAGTTTTCCACTTTTTTAAAAGTCCCTTTTAAATGACTTTTAGCCAAGAGAAGATGGCAGTCTTTCTGGATCATGACTTCGTAGAGCTTCGACCAGCATTTGCGGGTGACATGACCAACAATGTTAGAGAGTGGTTTCCAGAAATGTTTCTTAGTCGACGCAATGGTTTCCATGACAGAATCATGCCTGTATTTAATGCAGTGTCGTCTGAGGGCCTGAAGATCTCAGGTGTCCAGTAATGATTTTCAGCTTTGTCCCATATAAAATACTCCAGATTCTCTGAATCTTTTATGTACTATTATATTATGTGCTGTAGATGATGAGATATTCAAAATCTTCACAATTTTAGGCTGAGGGTATTATTTGTCACTTTCATAATTTGACATGTTTTCTGTGTTTTTTTTGTGAATAAAATCTGGGTTTATGAGATGTGAATATCACTGTATTCTGTTTTCAATAACATTTTACACAGCATCCCAACTTTTTCATGACTGTAGTTATATTTAAATGCAGATTAGAACCTCTCGGCTACAGTTAAATGCCACAAACTAATTAAATTAACTCATGAAAAACATTTTTATTGGTTAGACTTTTTGCTCGTTATTCTTGGGAATGATATGATGCATAATATTACCCCTGAATTAAGTCTTTAAATGTTTACCCAGGTGGAATAATGTTGCAGATGGAAACATTCGTGCCAGTTTGCTGGCATTTACTAATTCCTTTTCATTTTATGAATATGCTCATCCACTGTAACCAGTGTGATGGTTTTGTATTGTGTATTTATTCTCTTTTAATGTTCAGCTATCTGTTTGGCAACACTTTGTTCAGAGCCATGTGTGTCCCTGGTGGTTTGCCATATCCTGACTGCCAGAAACACATCTGTCATCACAACCATTGTCTCCATAACAGCCATTAATGAAGCAGGGAGCTACAGCCTTAGCAGGGTGTCCATAAACTCAAAAGGGAAAGACATAGAAACCTATAAACCCTGCTTTCCATGCAAATGTCACACAAACTGAAGATGACGCTATTCCATTGATTCAAATAGAACACAATAACTGGTCACTCATTGTCACATGTTTTTGTATCATTCTCTCACAGTATCTTGTTAGAATTTTCTTTTGATCTTGTGAACAACCAAAAACCACATAAAATAGGAATAAAAAAATAATCATATTTCATCCACAAAGGTAAATAGCCTAAAATGCAATTCCAGTCGGATTTTGACAGATTTGTCCTAATCTAATTATTATGAGGGAGTTGTAGAGGAGCCATATGTAGGAGACAATGGAGGCAGAGGTAATTAAACAAAGTCTTTTAATTAAAACAAAAAGCTATAAGTCCGAAAGGAGAGCACAGGAACATGGAAAGATACCAAACAGACAAACCCCCATGGAAAGAGGAAAGGCAATATATGATCACAGGCTGATAAGACACATGTGTGAATAATCAGATTTTGGAAAAAAGGATGTAAAACAGAATTAAACATACAAAAAAAAAAAACAGACGTTCAAAGTAAAGCAAAGCAAAGGAGGTAAAACGACTGGTTGACACACAAAAGAGTAAATAGGGATAAAACTGAACTGAAGAAGTGTTGAGGGTAACATGAGAGAAATCAAGACTAATCTAAAAAATGACCATCCTTCACTCCTGTCCCTGTTCAAACAGACCTCCTATTCTTCCTTGACCTACAGCATCAGTCATGGATCTTGCTGTTGCTCCATCGTTGTCTCTTACTGCATCAGGAGATGCTGAAGCCCCTTCCTCCTTCCCCTCTCACCTGCACCTCTCTAGCAGTCAGGTGAAGAGACACTGCAGTTTGTTTATTGCCGTGGGGTTGGGGTTGAAGACACCATCACACAACTGTTTTAATGAACCCACGGTCATGTGGACAAAGCACTGTGAGGATTATATTCTTTGATTTCTCCAAGTACATTTAACACCATCCAGCCTGTTTTACTACATAAGATACTCCAGAAGACACAGGTGGTGAAGACACAGGTCTCCACAACCACCTAGATTACTGACTACCTGACAAACGGACCACAGATTGTGAGACTGAATGGTTGTGTGTCTGACTCGGTGGTCAGCAGCACAGGAGCACCACAGGGAGCTGTACAATCACCATTCCTCTTCACGCTGTACAGCTCAGACTTCCAGTACAAGTCAGAGTCTTGTCATCTGGAGAAATACTCAGATTACTCTGCAGCTGTGGTGTGCATCAGTGATGAACAAGAGACTGAGTACAGAGAACTAGTGGACCTTTTTGTGGCATGGTGTGTGGGTACAATCATCTCATCTTTAATGTGAACAAAACAAAGGAGATGATTGTGGATTTTAGGAGAGCCAGGATTAAGTCAAATACTAGTTTCCATCATGGGAGAAGAAATGGGGGTGATGGAGGAGTATAAATATTTCAGTGTTCACCTAGACTGCTGATAGTTCACAGGTGAAGGACAAGTCAATATCATATGACTTAAATTTTAATACTCTCTTAGGGGACACCCCTCCAAACCAAACCACCCACCCAAAACAGACAAACAAACAAAAGTTGTTGCTGCTACTTCAACATGCAGCTTTTCCTAATCTGCCCTACTCAATTTTAACAATCAATTTGCAGTTTGCTCACAGTTATTTTTAAAAGAGTTCTGATTTTAGGATATTTCAGTGTCTGCAGATATCTGGATTCAGGCATGTGATAACCAAAAAAGTGGAAAGTTGCATTTTCAGTCCTTTAATAAATATTGTAAAAGTGCAAACCACACCCATGAGGCTGAACTGTGACATCATCTGTTAGATTATAAATATCACCAATAAAGACAACAAGATATTGGCTTTAGTGGCAACAGAAACAAATCCTGACTCCAAAACACAGAGTCGATCAATCCCCAAAATGTGCACAGCCCTTATTAGAACGTTCTTAAAGCTACTTTGCGGTCCAGCAGCACAGCCAGAAATGTAAATCAATGCCTACCGCATTTAAGCCACAATGCTTTTAATGGGTTTATACTGTTTGCAAACAAAAAAATGTCAAAAATAAATTGAAAATTCTTTCTGATTTGTGGTTGTGACTCAGTATGCTTTTGCCGTCGATTATTTTTGACTAGTAATGTGTCTTGTGTTTGTCTGTGTATAATTATAACACTCTCACAAAGCCCCTGTTTTTATGTGAATTCACATGATGCTATAAATCATACCCGTTTTGTATGTTTGCCATTGCTTAGTAGCATATAATCTAAAAAGAAAGGCATAATGGTCCACTTATCCATTTATGCACACGTTTCTATGACAATGCATACTCCCATTGTTTCCAGGGATTGCAGTCAAGTAAGTGAAAAATCTTAGTCTTTCATGGATTAAGGGAAATCACTAAAGGGAGTTGTAGACAGATTAAGGATGATCCTTTCTGAACTTTGCCATGTCCTGTGTGTATTTGCGAGTGTGTGTGGGTGTGTGCACGCTGATGCTTCAGTCCAGTTTTGCTTGTTTTCTGAAAGTAGTGTTACTCTCAGAGCTGTGTACCTGCTTTTATGTTCAGATCCTGCTGTTAAAATTCACATCTTTTATCCTCAGACTAAAATTAGCCAGTGTCAGTCTCAAAACAAGTCTCATACACAAAAATTTTGCATATGAAAAAGTTTCTGCACGCACAGCTCGAGTCAGAAATCGGTTGGTTGACTTTTTTGTTCAGATGCAATCAATGACTGCAGCCTCTGAGCGACATCACTTTAATTTATTTACTTTTTTACACTCTATAAGAACTCACCAGACCACAAGACAAATTCTGTTGTGTCAATTTGTAAACTGTTAAAAGCGCTCTATGTAGCAATACCACTCCAGACCAAATGGAGGCAGTATGTTGGGGAAGTTCATGTGTTAGTCTATGACATTAGACACAGCAAAGAGCACAAAAACAACCCTTTCTTCTTCTTTTTTATCACTCCATTTAGCATATTTTGAGTTCACAGATGTGTTAATTACTCCAGGTGTTTTTGTTTTTTTTTTGGATAGGACAGAGTACTGCTGGTTGTGAAGCAGTCCATTTGCCCTCCGCACTTGTGGTTTATCCATCTTCCAACCTGCCTGGGTTCACACGCTTACGTGATCTGACAGCCCTGTTTCCTCTAAATAGTTCGGTTTAGGCCTGTCCGGGCTGCTACAGTTCAGAATGGTCCAGCGAATTCAGGTGAGCGTTTCCACTGCAAATCGGACCGCCACTGGCCATGCAGAGTTTAAATGCTGAGTGTTTGCTTCTGTCTCTCAGTCGATGGATTGTATCATGTGATGCCAGTAGCTCCGCCCTAACTGTACCGTACCAATTTCTTATGGACATAAAACTGAAGGGGGCCCAGATATGGTGTGGTTCAGTTTGGTTGTATGGAACCTTTTTATAATGGAAACATCCAAAATAGCGTACCCAACCATACTGGCCTGGACTGTACTAGGGCTTAAGTAAACACAAAGGGTTCTCAAATTATTTCATAAAGAAAATTTGTGCATGAAATAAGGAGCACAACAGAAGTTTTTTATTCAAAGATGGACTGAGGGAAGAAACAGTTGTGCAAGTTGTTTTGCGTAATGATTTGTATAAAGAATGAATTCCCATGTATCTATTGGAGAAACAATCCACAGCAGCAGATTGTTTGTGATGGTGGGAGTAGAGGTTAGGTAAAAGAAAAAAAATTCATTTATAATAGAAAAAGTAGTTACCTGCTGGAACTGCGGTAAGGCATGTTGTGTTTCCTTAAAAGTTTGCAGCTTCCTCATCATTTGTGTCATAGGATTTCCTTCCTCATCATGGTATCTGGCCCTCAGCTGCCAGCAGACGCTTGCAATGGAAACTGTCGGATTGTTTCAATAACGTCAGAAATGACTGCTGTGTTTAGGTGACCCACTGTTACCATAAGCTGGCTACGGCTGAGCTAAGCTTTGTCCTCTGACCCTTCCAGGCCAATAAACAGCTGGTCATGTGATCATTTACAACAATTAACAGCCCAACAAAACATTCTTCTTAAAGTATGAATGAAACTGTCAGGATACTGCTTGTTTTTGTGTTTCATTTTTGTTTCATCTGCTTCAATGTTTCCCTGAGCTTCCAGGATGATGGGCATGTCCTAGGGTCGGGTCGGGGCTGTTCATGCACACCTGTTGCTGATCACGTAATAACCATAATTACTGGGTCCATAAAGTCATCCTTGGCTGGATTGTTCCATCAGCTACAAGGCTCAGTACCTGCGGTCAGCCGTGCTTTGCTTGTTTGTTTGATTCTTGTGATTTACACATTTTTTTCCTTTTGTCCTGGATTCAGTAAGTCCCAGCGCACCACTTCACCTCCCATACAGTTGCCATGGACATAAAATCTAGCTATGGAGACCAAAACTGTTTTTTTAAACCAGGCTGTAAATGTGCTTATTTCTGATATGTGTTGGACATTTTAACATATAGATCATTGAAGACTGAACCCCTTTTGGAGCCAACCTCCACAGGTCAGTTAAGGAATTGGATCTTTTTTGCCTTTCCTGTCTGGATTCAACCCATAAGTTGAAATGTTGGTCCATTCCCTGGTTTTGGCATTGTTTGTAGCTCCAATAGGAATCCCCCTGATGGCATACAATCTGTCAAAAGCTGGAAATGGCCCAGTAACACATTGGTGAGCATCTTTGATGCAATGAAGCCCTGATGGGTGATTATGATTGATATTCAAATAAAAATATGCCCTCAATTAGCCTTTTCTTTTTTATTTGAATGTATAAAAGAAGACCAAGGCCTGCAATGATTTATATCACCTCCAGGTATCACAAGGCTTAGTGGTCTATCTCCTCTTGTGAGGATTTGGTATTTGGAGAAAGTAATATAACTCTGATGCAATGCAGAAATTAACATATTTAAAGTACTGGTACAGGGCAACAAGCCTGATTATCTGTGGCTGTCACAGAAAAAATATCATGCAGGGCTGGATTTCCCTCAGCTAAAATAAGTACAGCTTAAAATATATCTGGGTGCTAGTGTGCCTGTTACTCTTCACTGTATCACTAATTTTTGTTAAATGTATCATGACTCGTATCGATAGACTGAAGCATTTGTCAATTTGAGCAAAAGATAGCGAAACAACAGAAAAACAACAAGATAAACTGGGTTTGCACTGGACACCGACATTTTAATTTGCATGAACCGTGGCTGTGATGGGCCAAGAGTAAGTATGAGCACTGAAATTGTCAAAAGTGAGTAATCTTTTTAATTTAAGCAGTATGTGTGTAATGGTGAGGAACACAATGCATAGTGAAGAATCAGTGACATGAATAAAAATGATTATCTTATTAGAAAAAAAGCCAGTGTAAGACAATCAGTAGATTTCCAGCCACTCGATGTAATGATTCACATTTCAGTGACATTCAGGACTATTTCTATTGCATACACATCATGTTCACATGCATAATAGAGCATAATATGTCACGATGGAAATGAATAATAGTCCCAGCTATGTCTCAGAGAATGCTGTAAAATCTACTGCATCAAATAACATGGTGGAATGAGGGGAAAAGTAATGTCTGGATCTATTATAACCACTGTAAAATACAATTGGTTCCAGATGTGGGTTTCTCACTATTAACTTTGGCAATATTCATGTTACATCTTTCATTGTCCTAACCCATCACAAAAAGAGCACTTGAGGTTGACAAGCCAGGTGCCAAAATGAATTGTAAACCTTTTTTTCATGCAATCCATAATTGCATATAATCTCCACATTTCTAATTTTCTGAGAAATACAAAAGGTGTCAGATTTGTGCAGCAACAGTTGATGCAGAGGGCTTGAGCATTGTGGAAAGCCACAATAGGTCATTTAAGGAGCGCTAGTGGAGTAAATTGTGGGATTTTGCCTTGAAGGTCAATTTACATTTAGTCTAAGGTGATCATGAAAGCAACTTATGAGTAACAATGTTTAAGCTTCGATAGTGTCAGAAACCCAATTAATCTATTTAATGATGCAGAAAAAGAAGTCCATAGCAAGTTAGGCACATCATGGTAGTAGCGCCGTAAGAGGAGGTGGTGTTCTCAGAAGACATGTCTTCTTGAGAGTAAAGATGGATCCTTGATTATGTTTGATTCCAGCATTCATGAAACCAGAGAACTGAACCATGACTGCCTTGTGAGTAGATCCACTTCTTGAGACTTCTGTGACCATTTGTCTAGTTTTTGTGTCCTATATGACTCAATACTTGTTGTATTATTATAATTTCATTATTACTATTTCATATTTTTAGGTTTAGGCACCAGTGAGAAGGTGAACATTGACTTATTTACTTATGTTTTAGTAAAATGTGCTCGTCACTGTTTTTGCTGTGGTTCGGTGCTGTCAATATTGTGTGGTACCCACTATTCTTAATAATCATTTTCAGTTTTCAGTAAACCAGTTTGTACATTTGTTCTCAGGGGTCCTCTGTGTTTCTCTCTCTGCCACTTCCCATCACTTCGCTAAGTATGACCAGGCTTTCACACCCTTCCCTCTAGGGCTGACAGAGGGAGTTGTTGAGCTAATTTATTAATTTGTTATCATTTTGCACTATTGTGATCATCTGGATTTGTATTATTTAGATTTTTTTTTATTATTTATAAGTCATTGTATTAAGTTGTATTCTTTTTCTGATCCTATTTGTTTTGTTATGATGTTTTTTGTTAGAGAGCATCCCTCTGTAGATGGTCGCTGCCCACTTGAGCTCATTTGGTGGGACCATAAAGGAGGGTGGTTGCCAGAGGAAGGCAGTCTGCTGGTCACTCTGGATGATAGTGTGGCATTATATAATGATGATCTGAAAATACAACAAACACTGTTTTGAAATGGAGACAACTTCTCCGTTACTTTTTTCCACCTCGAACTCCAAGTCCGACTAGTGGGTGGTCTGCTCGGTATCTCACATCACCAAAATGACAAACTGTGGTTAGCTACAGACACAATAACTAGGTCAGGGGTTACGTGAATGTCAGTGTTTCCTTTCAGACAAGTTCTTTCATAATCCTGTTTATGGAAATAAAAGAAATATTCCATCAAAATTCAGTTCAATTCAATTTGTAATACTTTATTAATCCTTAAACTGAAATTGCATAATCTCAAGGTATACGTCCTCCAGACAGGGGTCTTGCTAAAGCCTCTGAATATCAAGAATTGGAGCTAAGACCAGGCTCTTTTTGTTTGTGTTAAGAGTCTCAATAACTTTGAAACCTTCAGCAGTAACTTTGTTCTGGTTATCATGCCGGATTGAGACTAGAGTCAACTCTTACCATCATTGGGTCCTGACTGCTATATTTTGTACAACTCCTTCATCACCTGTTATGAATACTTCACATATATTAGTGGTCCCTACAAGTGACCCTCTGACCTGTTCTTATTAAGCTGTTTGATTAGTCTGCTTCTTGTCAGGAATGCTGGCTCAACTAGTCGATGGAAAATGTTGCATTTAACACATGGTGAAAATTATACATCATTACCTAGTGTGCTGTATTAGGGATACAGTCAAACCCAACTATGATCTTTTCTTAAATGTGACTAAGTGGTATGTGGTGCCTAAACTTAAACTCAGTATTGTGCTTGGTCTATCCAAGTGATTATAATACTAAACCAAACTAAATACTGAATAGAATTGATTTAACAGCCATCTAAACACCATCCCAAGCTGGTTTCAGCATCGATTTTTTTTTTTTTTTTTTTTTTTTTGCCTGAGTAACATGGATTTCCACCAGCTTATGATGACCTTGTGACCTTTTCTTTAGTTGACACTCCAGAGTGATGTTTGCGAAGTTTTTTTTTTTTTAATCTCTGTGTTCTTTAATCCTCAGATTGCCCTGCCCTGTGTGTTTTAGATGTTTATCTGCTCAAACACACTTGACTGGATCACCAGTGACAAGTGTCAAGCAAGCCTGATGTGGAATCAGTTTTAGTCAAGTACTGAACAACTTGGTGAACAAATCTTTTTAAGGAACGGATTCTAATGATTCAGTACAATGAGAAGACAACTGTGCCGATGACTGAGCACCAGCAGCATGAAGTGAGTGAGCTGAGGGGAAACATGCAAAAGGTGGCAGGAGTTAATCTATCACCGAATCAGCCATATCTGTGGCAAACATTTATAACAGTTGTAAACAAAGCAAGCCTATCATAGACAAAGTTAATAAAAAGAGCTATAAAATAAACTAAAGAGATGCTGAATAGTAAAACCCTACTTCTACCTCTACACTGCTTCGAGCCCCACAAAAAGAGTGAGGCCAGAAATCAGTGACTAGCGTGGCCTCAGTTGGCTCTGTTGAGCAATTGGCCTCAGTGGCCTCAGCTTTGGCATGTTAGTGGGAAATGACACTAATGACCCACATACACTCTCTCTCTCTCTCTCTCTCTGTGCATATATATATATATATATATATTTGTACACTGTATATAGTCTACTATAAATAAAGTAAAACAACAATATTAAATAAAAAATAACAATTGTAATAATAAAACAAAATAAATAAAAGTAAAAATAATTTGTACAGCTGTGATTTACATGTACATTTATGTGTCACAGTTGTACTATTTTCTTATGGTTTTACTTACTTTATTTAAAGTGGTATAGTATAGTTTTGCAGGTTCATTGTGATACTTTTAAGGGTGTGTTTGAATGATACGGACATCAAATTTGAAACGCTCCACTAAATCATCCTCTTAACTCCTTTTACGTTGTTCACAATCACACCCCCGCACACATGGCATCCACGTATTCATGAGGTCAGGGTAATGCTCTGTGGCAAGCCAAGCACTTCTGAGAATAATATCAGTTCTCCATGGGAAACTAATGAGTGTTGGACATGGCCGGTGGCCACAGAGGACACATTTTATTCCATCACACTGGGCGTCTGTGTTGTGTCTCTCTGTCTGAGTGTTTAGAGCTTTTCGCTCAATGCTCTGCCATATGGCCACTGTGTCCATCCGCTACGGGAATTTTCAGGAGAGCCCTGACTCTCTGTGTCCAGACGTGGCTCACTCATGCTAGGTCAAGATGGAGAGAAAGAGAGCCTCCGCCCACAGATGGAGCAACGGGGGGCTGAGAAGAAAGATTGGTCTTAAAAGAATGGAAAGAAATCTAGACATTGGGCTTTTGAGAGATGTAAAGTTCTCATTGAACAAGATAAATCTGAGATAAGCTTCAAAGCTGTAAAAGGAATAATCAGATGAAAAGAGAAGGAGGAGATGGGGATGTCAAAAGTGAGACAGAGTCAAGAAGAAACAAGAGAAAGAACTGTTTCTTTTGCAAAAAAGGAAAGCGACGACGAGGGGTAGCATAAGATCTGCTGCATTCAGACCGAAGAGAAATGAGAGAGGAGAAAAAAGAAATAAAAGAAGAGAGGAAATGGAGTGAGAGACAGTGAAGAGGCCAGGTGCTGAGGCTGAGCAGATGGAGAGAGGGAAAAGAGGGAGGGAGAGAAAGAATGATGGCAGAGGGGAAAAACAGAGTGGAGAAGTTAATGTCTCGACTGTTGTTTGATGGGGCGTGTCTGTTCCAAAGCCAGGCCACTTTTCTACACACTCACTTGAAGACCCTGCTCTTTTCTCCCTCTCTCCCTTTCTCTTTCTTTCTTTCTTTTCTTTTCTTTTTTTTTTTTTTTTTTTTTTTGCTCATTCTGATGCTGATTCAGTTTTGGCAGAGATGTTTCTATGTCACAAAAGACACACTAAACTGTTCACTACCATGTAACTTTTAAATTACAATTTGCACAGTGAGACCACATTAAAGCACAATAATTCAACATTTAGACATAAACTAGGCCATTATATTTAAAGATAAAATTTGAGGTCACATGATCAGTTCCTCAACTGTGACATCACCACTGAAGAACATTTGGCTGCTATGATCTGGTGTTTCCCGCAAATGTTGAGTGATTCTGTTGAAGCTGTTCAGCTATATTCAACTTTATCAATCCCTGATAGGAAACTATGTACTGTGACAAATCTGTCAGCAGTTACTGTGAAGAGTCATTACACTGTGTTATAGCTGTGGGCAAGAAGTATCTTCTGTATTGGTCTGTATTAAAGTGAACCTCAAGAAGCCTCAGACTGAAAACACTTTATCTTTTACTCTGCAACTAATACAACATCATTTTTCAAACCATGAGCTCCAGAGACTCCAGAACAGAATCAGCTTTGTTTATTAGTTTCTTCAGTTTCCTTAAGTCACTGGCTTTGATGCTGCTACCCCAACAGATGAATGCAGATGAGATTATGCTCTTCACAACAGACTGATAAAATATATGCAACATCTTGCTGCATGCACTGGAGGACCTAAGCTTCCTCAAAAAGTTTTTTTTTTTCTTGTAGACAGCATCAGAGTTGCAGTTCAAACTAAATCCTTTCTCCAGTAAGTTGTTTGGTCTCCACCTAATTCCTAGGCTTCTTCTGGACCTTCTAAAATCACACTCATCTCCTTTGTCTTGTTCACATTCAAGATGAGATGATTGCTCCCTCACCATGCCATAAAGGGATTCACCAGTAATCCATACTCAGTTTGCAGTAACCTGAGTATTTCTGCAGGTGATGAGACAGTCTTCTACTGAAGTCTAAAAGTGTAGGGCATAAAGAGAAATGGTGAGAGTACAGTTCCCTGAGGTGTTCCTGTGCTGGTGATTGCCCTGAAGATACTGAAACCTTTTTTTTTTTCACTGCTGTTGTTGTTATCTGTTTTTCTCTAGGACTTTCATGATGTTTGATGTAAGGGCAACAGGTCTACAGTTGTTGAGGACACCACCTGACTGAAGGGAGTGACTCATCTGAATCAGGTGCAAACAAATGGATGATATATTTTAGGTATATCCAGATGTTCTGTAATTAACAACATAAAGTTGAGTATAGAATAATTGATGAAGTACTGTTACTGAATCTAAAATTTAATTATTAACTGTGATGCCATTGTGGGCCTTCGACTATTATACCTTAAAGGTGTCATGCTTTGATGTTTTAATCTTTCCATTGTCTCATTACACATACACACACATGCACACACACACACACACACACACACACACACGCATCTGTCCACAGTGAAGTCCTGGAGACACTTTGCCTTCACAGAAAGCTGGGCAGAAATAGTAAGGACAATCTCTCTTCTTTTCTGTCACAGAGTCAGTGGAGCAGCACAGACATAAACATAATAATCCCTTTGAGCGCCATGGGGGGACAGGATGCCCATATTTGGGAGCGAGGAGAAAGGGAGGCGTGGTGGGCCCTACAGGGCCACGATAGGGAACTTGACATGGCGGAACGAGTGAATTATATTGGAAAGCCTGAGAACAGTTGAGCATCCAGACTGTTGGAGTGGGGAGATTGTCTGTCTGAGGTTGAGCTACTCTCTCTCTTTTTGTCATTCTCTCTCTCTCTCTCTCTCTCTCTCTCTGTCACACACACACACACACACACACACACACACACACACACACAATATGCCCGTCTGTCTCCTTTCCCTCTTTCCATTTCCCTCGCTCCACGCCTCTGTCCTTCATGGCCTTACTTTCTAAAACTCTTATTTTTTTCAGACCCATCTGTCTTCCATGGCAACTTTTACGTCCTTTATTTTTTCTTAATGTGTGACTTCTCCTCTTTCTGCAGCTCTCTCAGTGTTTCAACCTTGACGTGTCACACCTGTTAGCTTTCTGTGGAATGTCCAGTGTTTTCCATCAAGATCACTTTAACACTGAATGATCAGATTTCTCCTGAAACAATTGTTTTGCTTTCCACACATTTTATAAAATAAGTTTCCAGTGGGTGGGCAAGATTTTCACAACTCACATGATATACCAATACAGATACATCCTTTAACTCCTGTGAGTTGTGAGCTGGGGTCCTCTGTGGAATAGACTTGTTTTACCAGCAAATCCCACAGATGATATGGGGAATTTGGAGGTCAAGTCAACACCCCGAAACCTCGTCATGCTCAGCAAACCATATCTGAGCAATTCTGTTGCTCTTTGCTTTGGGTTTGACACCCACTTGAACAATGAAGGTGCTTTGTGGGTGGACAAGGGTCAGCATGACCACTCTGAACTGGCTGTGTCCCCCCCGTCACGGTTTAGAGTTTCTGTTAATCTTGGTCTTTTTTGTGTGTTCTTTTCTTTAGAGCTTTTGCTCTGTGTTTTCTTGTCCTAGTCTTGTATTTTTCTGTGTTTGGACTTTCCCATACCTCCCCGCCTGCCTGCCTCTACCACCGGTTGCCTTCTACCTGTTTCTATCTGAAATAGTCTGAGACTCTCATGATGTGTGATATTCGCTTATTTGTATATTTGTGTATCTTTCCTTGTTCCTCCATTAATCATTCTGTCATACTTCTGTTGTGTTTCCCCAGTGTGCCCACCAGTCAAGTTTTCCTTGTGTTTCTCACATGTCTCCTGTCTGTGTTTTTTGGTTTCTTGGTTAACTGGTCAGGTGACTGATACTTTAAATTTTCCCAGAAGAAGCAGAGTCTGGTACTTAGCACTATGAGGTAAATAAAACTGTACCGTCAACTCAATGGAGGCTGACGTGTTGTTATTTTTTCCACTGAGCAGTGGGAAGTGTATTCTGTTGCTCTGAAATTACCAGAGCTAATGCTGCTCGTCCTTTATTTTATTTATTTATTTATTGTGGCATTGCTGACGTGCAGTGTCACTGGCTGGATGAGCTCCTGTTATGACTAAACTCCCTGAATCAAGAGCAGTCTCTTCCTTCTGTGCTGCAAATGGGTGTAAAGACCCCCACTGGTGCGCTTCGCTTTGCAGCCCATTTCGTTCGCAGTGAACATTTAGACTGGGATGAAAATGCTGTTAAAAGAGAAGGCAGACCTGCTCTTGGCTGTCATTTTTACTTGCTATATTTTTTTCCTTTCCTGGTTCTTGTTTGTCTTTTCCTCTCTTCTCTTTGTCTCCATAATTTTTAGGTACTAGTCTTTCAAAATACCCACTAAAATTCAAATCTCTTCCACACAGCACACCATGTTGGGTTATAACTGCAAAGCTATAACAGCAAACATAAATGGCTACGGCTCATTAGAGTAGGCATGACTTCCTTTTCCTGCATAATGGACCAGACTGCATAAAAATCTCAAGCAGTGCAAGAGATGACACAGCAAAGACCAAAAAAAAAGTGAGACATAAACAAAACGCCTGCCTTTTTCCGTCAAGTTTTACAACAGTTATAGCAGTATGAACCTGTTGAACCTAATAATGCAACTGCAGGTCGTGGCAGTGCCTCTTATTATGATGACAACATTTTTGTGCCCATCAATATATTTTTAATTATATACAAAGAAAAATAGCTTGCAAAAATATTTACTCATTTATTTACATAAATTTCTGCTGATGACGAGGCTACATCTGGGTTGCTAGTCTGGCGCAAACTAGGAATGAGCACTGGGCCTGCCTCCAAAATTGAGTCAATCTCTACCTACCATGTCCGAGGAAAGGTTCAGTTCACAGGTCAAAAAATTCATTACATTGTTCCCCCGTCTATCACCATAGTTACATTTCTGAAACTGCCACGATAGGTGAAAACCTGAGTAAAAGTGTGACTGTTTGCTGACGGTGGTTGGGCTTCTTAGACTTACTTTATGAAGACCACCAGAGACTGAAAATAACATTGCTACCTGTAGCATTTTTTTCCTGTTTGTTTAAGGTGAAGCTTAATCAACAAGACCCTCCGCATCTTTTCTCCCTGCTCTCTGTCCGAAAAGATTTTAAATGTTTAATCAGCAGCTCCAGTCAGTGATCAATCACCTTGACACAGATGGTTACTGGATGCACACGCTCACACACACACACACACACACACACACACACACACACACACACACACACACACACACACACACACACAC
>JAOWBL010027658.1:0-30954 GCA_028564865.1 Zenarchopterus dispar
GTGTGTGTGTGTGTGTGTGTGTGTGTGTGTGTGTGTGTGTGTGTGTGTGTGTGTGTGTGTGTGTGTGTGTGTGCTGCATAGGCTGCTTTTACTGGCGAGTGAGCTGGAGACTATTTTTATCCACAATTTCCCTCAAAGTTGCACCACACTGAGTTTTCATGGAAACAAATTTTCTCCTAAACTGTAATTTGTAGGAGAGTTTCTCTATTCATTTTAATGCAGTACCGGTTTCAGACAAGCTCTGAATTGTATGTTTGTCTGCAGCCAAAGTGCACGTGTGTGCACACTCATTTGCATGTGGTTTGGTAGAAATAAGCCGTTGGAGGTTTATCGTGAAGAGATCTAGAGGTATTCTGTCTGATCTTGTGCTTTATGAGATCCTTGGTAAAACCAAATATGAAATGCAAGACTCACTTGATTGTTTGCAAGTCGCTGCCAAACTGGCAAGCCGAACTGAAAAGTTTGAGAAATCCTGTATATGGCTGGCTTGCTCGCACAGTGTGGTGTTTTGGGGTGAAATCAGAGCTGTTTATGCCTGCATCCCTGGACGTAAACTGAAAAAGATCAGGATAATCTACAGGCACAGAGCCGCTGCACAAACGGATGCAGATCAGCATATTTTGCATGCTTACATGTTTGCCATTCCCCACGGTGTTTGTCACAGTCTCCGCTATGTCCTTCTGCATTCCAGATAACGACCGTCAGGGGATTTCACAAACGCCCAGGAAAGGTACAGTAGGCGCAGCTCTGACTAGACACAAAAGAAACAAGATGGAGAAAGGCCTCCAAACAGGCCGCTCTCTGTTCTGTGAAGACATCTGTTTTTCATATGATGTTCTGGGGGGTAAACAGAGCATTAGAAAAAGGGGAAAAAAATCCAGAAGCTCAGCTGGGTACGATTACAATTATGGAATTCACGTTGCAAAACGTTGTGGTTCTTCATTCTCAGAGAACCTCATTATAGTTGTTGCAGTTGAGTCAGATATTAGTCTGGCACTCAGTCTTTTTCAGTCTTTTGACTGCACATCAGTATTCATTAATTCACTCCTACCTTCTGTTTTATCAGTGGAGCTATTGTCTAAAATTGACATTCAAAGTACATTTTAAAAAATCTTTAAAAGGCCTTTCCTCATAAAACTGATAAAAGAACATTTTGGTTTAAAGAGGGGCCTCTTTTTGCAATATATATTTATATTTTTTTGTTAAAGTGAATTGTGCATCCTGCTGGTTTTCATAAATGTGTGTCTCTATGAGCCTTTTTAATCATCTGAGTGCACCAACTTCAGCAAAAAAAAAAAAAAAGGAGATATTGTTCCCTGCATTCAGTGAATCCTTCTTTATGATGACAGATGAATTCTTTAAACCAGTATCTTTCTTTGTGTTGAATAAGTTTTGGTTTTCTTTACACTCCCCTTCGTGTCTCCATGCAGATGGTGTTATTTGAAAGAGCTCAGTTCAGCGGCCAAGCCTATGAGATTTACAGGGATGTAGCAGATGCTTCGTCCTTGCAGCTCTCGCCTCTCATTTCTGTGAAGGTTGTGAGAGGCTGGTGAGTATCAGCACACAGCCAGAATGTTCTGATGATGCAAACACAATGTGTCGTGAGGGGTCGTTCTAATTAATGTCTAGCCTCCTTGGGAGGCCAGTGTTGGTTGTTAAGGCTCCTCACAGGGCAAATTAAATAATATATCAGAAGTGAAGGTCCCTTCCTCGCTAATTGTGCACTTTCTCTGAAATCTCTCTGTGGAACTAATTCTCTTTTAATCAAGTGTGAGCATCCTTGTGGCCTGAAAGCTGTTTTAAAAAGTGGAATACGCTGGGATTTTTAATCTGGCAGAATTTATTAGTGGCTTGGTGTCAGAAGACCAGTAGCCCGTGAATCAGTGTGGAGATGTAGTCTGGCAGCTCGCCGGCTGCAGAGCAGCCAGGCTTCAGTGTTCTTAGTGTTGCTGGTATCTCGTTAATTCGCTCAGTTGTAACTCCAATCAGGCTTTATTACGGAAATAGTTACGATAACTAAATTTATTACGAAGTAGTTTTTTTTTAAATTATCCTACACTAAATCTCGTCATGGTAAATTCCTTCGAGATTGATGCACATGACCATAAACTCACTGATTAGTATAAATGCGCTTCCACTTTAAGTTAGTAGTTAGTATGACTCCAAACTGGTAAAAAGCTTGCTAAAAAATTTCAGAAACTTTCTGTGGTAAACTAAACTGGGGAATTTTGGACATATTCAGTTTTTAAATCAAATAGTGTAGCCTTTTTGGCATTGTTCTACAAAATAATGTTAGGAAAAAACATTTCCATACATAAACTGTAGGTTATATAGGCAACTTAACAACTTGAATATCTATCGAATGGTTACAGTAACTTATTATAGATATATGCTAGTTATAGATAAATACCTTGAAATTGTCCACATGAATAGATGAACCTTCCAGGATCAGTATGCTATCACCTATAAAACTAAAACCCGTCCTTATGACTGAAAACAGAAAACTGGAGCACAGAAGTGAGAAGCACAGAAAATTGTAGTTTTTAGTTAACATTTGATATGTTTAGTCACCAAAGCTTAGATAATTAGATGTAGTCCTTGGCTTTGGTGGTCATTTTGTCATTTGCAGAATTCTAGAAATTATCTGTGCATATGATGGAGGATTTCACAAGGTGCTAATTCAACTTTATTGGCATAACATTTGGTTGTCTTTAACTAAGATAGTGTTCAACAATGTTTTGTTGCAACTAAATTTATATTCCTTAGTACAGGCTAACCTTCAGTTTTGCAAATATCCAGATTATTCTCGTTTATGTGGAGTTTCCAACTCTGGAAATCTCTGCAATTTTGCAACCTTAGTAGTTGGTAAATGTCTATTTTTAGGATGTATGTTTATTCATTAGGTACAGTGTTATCTAATATGATGTTTTCTGTTTTTTAAAGCAGCAGATACCTTTTATTTTTATATGTAAATTGCAATTAGCATAAAAATCAAGGCTGCACAAAGTTGACCAGGTCAAGCCTTGCTTTTTCTGTTCTGGGTTTATGACTTGTCTTTTTGTAAACTAGCCCTCTGGCAGCTGTGTTTACTGCTTCTTTCTTATTTTTGAGTGTGCTCGTGCATGTGCGTCCTTGTGTTTGTGCCTTTGACATTCAAGCTAAATCTCTACAGAACAATGATGCTCTCCCAAAAATAGCTAAAAGGACGGTTACGTCATTCATTGCGTCTGTATGTTTCTGAATAACATGTGCAACAACTGAAGAATAAGTGAGGTGGTTGATGCAGTTTAGTTTTTTCAGGTAAATGAAAAACAAAAAATGTGTTAGGCAACAAGATGGCATCAATTTAGAGGAAGGTTCAAGGACAAAAAAGAAAAAAAATACATTCAGATGTAACCTTGAGGCAAATAAATCAGCATTTTCTTACCTCAAAGAAAGAGCTAAATACAAGAAATAAAAGTGACATGTTCAGCAAGATGAACCATTTTAAATGGGTTTTACCCTTCTTTTTTATTTCTTATCTGCCCATTTCATTCCACTGTTTGATTACTATCATTTTTACCAAACAGCTGGGTGCTCTACGAGAAGCCTGACTTTCAGGGCCGCACCATCGCCTTGGAGGAGGGGGCCACTGAGTTGGAAAATATGTGGGCAGAACCTGGACCGGAAACCGACCTGGCCAACAGTTCACCGATGATAATTGGCTCCATTCGACTTGCTGTCAGGGTGAGAGTGCTAATTAACTACCTTCACCTCACCTCGCCTCGCCTCGCCTTTGATATCTAGACCATTTTCACTTTACGCTGGCTCTAAAATTGCTTTATTGATACTCAGTCCTCACTTTACAACAGCAAAGAGCACAGTGTCAGCTGGGAGGAACTCTTGTTGGACTGGTGTATTACATTTGCGATATCTGCTGCTTTTGTTTCCTGCTCTGTAGGATTACAGCATCCCCCGTATCGATCTGTTTTCTGAACCAGAGGGCCATGGCAGAGTAACACCTTACCATGATGATACTATAGAGACAGGCTCATTTGGCATCCCGCTCAATACTGCCTCCATACAAGTGCATTCTGGGGTGTGAGTATGTTTTTTTTGTTTGTTTGTTTGTTTTTGTTTAATGCAAAATACAGCTCGGCCTGGTTCCAAACATTTTTATTTTGAGTTTCAGGGTGCCAGGTATTGGGTATTCATTTTAGTATTATCTCAATCGAGCATCCAAACGATCTGAGGTGATACTAAAAGGTAACATTAGAACACTGCAGAAGACTGATAGGGAGGATAAAACTCCCATTTGTATGCGCATCAACAGCATCTCTGCAGAGGTCTTGCACAACCATTACTCTGAGCTGACAACAAACAATCATTGCAAATCCGTGGAAATAGTTTCACATATCTGCAGGAGCACACTGCAAAACCATAAACATGCATGATGACTGCAGGAGCAATAAACAGAGTGAAGATTTAGACATGCCTCTTTTTTCCCCCCTCTCTCTGCAGAGCAGAGGTAAGCTCTGTACTTGAGGACGTAGGTATGTTTGCTCTAAGATGTGCCCAGAGCCTGAAAATGGAGAGGTAGTAACAAATGTAATCAGTGTGATAGATACGCAGCACGTTTACTGCCATATCACGTCAGTCACACACCCTGTGATAACAATCAGCTGATCGCGACCAGACGATGAGGAGCTGCTAGGCTGCTGCTATCATTGGAAAACAAAACAGGTGATAAATAAGTAGAGTTAAGTTAAGCCATAAAAGCAATGAGAAAATGATTAATGGTTTAAGCAATAAAGGACAACACGTTTGTCCTGTGCAGGTAATTATCTACTTCCACATTCTGATTTTTTTATTTTGTTGATTATTTTTTGATTATTTTTATATATGACTGCTAGACTGGGTGGAAATCTCCCCTGCTGTGCTGAGTGCAGAGCTGCTGCTTTAATAGGGTCTTTTCTGTTCGGCTTTTACAAAAAAAACAAACAAAAAAAAAAAACTGATGCATACTCATCACTAATTTTACACTTTGTGTTTGTCTGGGTTTTCATTTTCACTCATTCGCAAGCTTGGGAATGTCTGTCCTGCTGTTGCATGTCAGAAATGAAAGCAAGCGTGGAGGTGGAGGCTTGACAGACACTGAGAAACAGACACACGGGTGGAGAGAATGTTTTCACACACGAGAACTGTTGGCATCTAGGACATTTTGTGCCTTGCCCCACCTGGAAATAATTGGCACGGGACATTTTCTCCCTCATATGATGCTTTTGTGGCTTCATCTTAGCACCTTTCATTTGGAAAATTGCTTCAGAATCTTGTGAAATAAGCAACAGAATCGGTGGCTCTTCGATCGCAGCTCCTCTCTTTTCAGCAGATAATTAGGTCTAATTCTGCTTCAGCCGCTCCACCTATTGTGATTTCTCAACGATGAGTGGAGACAACTGCTCAGCAGATGTAACTTTCTGTTGACTTTACAGAGGGACCTGACTCACTCGCTTCTGTTATTACATATCTTTTAGCTCTGTGAGTTCGCAGCCCCTCCTGGTATCTCTTCCTCAGCAGTTGTTGAAAGAGCTGGGCTTGTTTTTACTGCCAGCAGCACACATCTGGTGATCGGTATGAGGTATTGTGTGGCACTACATAATGCCTCCCAAATGCCAGAGGTAGGGATGTAGTTCCAACAAAGGCTGGCCACACTAAAGAAGAAAAAGTGAAGAAACTGCTTTGAAGTGAAATATGAATTCCCCAGATATTTTACTCTATAATAACATACTTTTGTCCTCTGCTCTAGGTATAGTAAAAGAACTGAATCCAATTAAAACTGGATTTTTTTCCTCTTGACTTCAGGTGGCTTCTGTTCAGCGATCCAGGTTTCCAGGGGATGGTCTCTGTGCTGGAAACAGGAGTTTACCCTTTTCCAGAGACCTGGGGCTTCCCCTCGCCCTTCGTGGGATCTCTTCGACCACTTAAAATGGTGCGTGTTTCTGTGGAACGTCTGATGTACATTTCAGCTGGTTAAGTTGCTGCTCCTAAACCTTCCATGATGTGGTTCAGCTCCAAGACGGTCATACATTTGGATGTACTAGAATGATTTAGCTCTCTGGCTTCAATGAGCCACTGATTTTCACCTAACACCACCAACACATTTATATTTATACACACCAGTCATTCGTAATGTATTCACTGCCTTTAAATTTGATTCTAGGATGCTTGGAAAACAAGACTGGCCTGAACAAAGGCAGTCAGGGTGATAGAGCCTCATGTTTTATACATGCTGTTCTTTCTTGTTTTCTCTTCAAGGATATGTGAGTAGTGTGGTATCACACCACTCGGAGGCCAAAATACTTATGTATCAAATGAAATATCTCAGTGTTCCTATAGGACTGGGAAAGAATTTAATACAGTAATTTCTGGCACCACAACAAAGAATCATCACGGCTTTGATCATCCCCCTTCTGGCACTACTAACCCTTTGTTTTAATTTTCAGTTTGTGCATCCTCGATTCCTCTCCTCATCTTCTCTCCTTGAGCCCTAGAGTCTTCTAACTGACTCGTGCATAGTTTTAGACCATCTCCAGTCAGTAGCACAGCTCGCTGCAGCTGCTGGTGTATTTTATGTTCAGTCAGATAAGCATTGACAATATTTGTGACAACTTCATATATATTTACTTTTTATTTCACTTTCAGTAATGAAGCGTGCCCCATGTTTATGTATTAGGTAGCAAAAATAAAAAATGGCTGTGCATCCTCATTTGTAGCGCCTCCGCCGAGTTTCATGTTTCCCCCTGATGCATCTTGGGAATTGAGACATCACTCAAGAGAGCACACTGAGATTGGTTTTTGGGTGACAGGCTGGATGGAGGAGAGAGAAAGAGAGAAAGAAGAGACAATGAGGCACAAATTACCTTATGAGCTTTAAAGGTGGAGATGGTGATCATTTTAAGGAGTGTTTTTTTTGTTTTGTTGGTTGAAATTGTATCAGAATTCCAGTAATAAATTGTTAAATAAGTGCTCTGCGATATCTGTGGAAGCCGCAGCACCTTAAAAAATTGCAGCTGACGAAAATGATTGATTGCGCTTTCTGTCAATCAGCTGGACGTCCTGCATATGTCTGTGGAAGTTACTCACGTTGTGAGTGCAGATGACAGGTTACCGTAGACGGCACATTGCACTGGTGATGTGAACGAGCTTAGTGGCCCTGAACACGCAGCTAACAAAAGAAAGTCTGTATTATTATGCAGTAAAAAAAAAAAAAAAAGACTTAATTCTATTAGATGTAAAACAAGACTTAATAATAGTGTGGCATCCCCCTCAGTGGCAAAAAAAAAAAAAAAAACTGAAAGAAGAGAATGGATTAAAGAGCTGTGGCCTTATTTCGGTTGAAAACGTTTTTGTCCTTTTAGCTTTTCACATATTAATTGATGTTGTTTGATGACTCATCACGTGAACAAAATATGAAGAAAGCCCTGTTCATTCCTGGCTCGCAGTTGGCCTCTCTTTCTGCAAAGTATGCTGGCATAGGACTGATTGGATCATATTTATGGCCTGCTGTAGTGCACGTTCCTGTTTTTATGTCTTCATGTTCTGGAGAATTTTGATGGCAGTTAGAAAGAAGAGGATATACTTTAAAAACACATCTTGTTCTGGCGCATTCTCCTGCCATCACCTGGTCCAACATTAAAAGTAGGGTAAGGAATTTCTGAATGACTTGACAACCGCTGATATTTGAAACAAAAGATTTAAAAAAATATGGAGTTGTAACTCCTCCCTCCCTCTAAGGAGCTCCCCAACAAAACCCAGCCCAGTTTACCAAGTCAGGGCTGTGGAGGGTATGAAGACTTTTTTTTTTTTTTTAAACAGTATTCACATGAGATGGACAGCTGACCAAAAACTATTCTTGGTCAGGAAATCATGTTACCTTACCTTCACTATATGTAGTACACCCTTTATACCCCCTTCAGGGTAAACTTAGGACCCCAACCTTCCATTAAAAGTCATCATCCAGATAATTTTGTCATTTGTCCTGTAGTCAATGACAGAAATCCAGCAGATCTAATGACATTCCCCATCCACTGCAAAGCCTGCTTGATTGAACTAGAAATTCTGTAATGCTACAAAGTCAGAGTTCTCATGCTACACAAAAGCATGAAAAGATTGTTTGTTAGGCTAATTAGCCACTCAGTCATTATCATCCACACCCTCTCATCTGCCAACCTGAACAAAGCCACTCAGTGTCACAGAGGCTCATATTTACGCATTCCATTCGTTCTTGTTTTCTTTTTCAGTTTTATAACTGTTTTGCACAGTTATCGTAGATCTAAAAATTGTGAAACTACTTGTGTAACTATGATTGGCCTTTTTACTGTAACCATCTCATTAAAGATGTAAATAACACAAGATATTGATGTTTCTATTCTAGGGTGGCTTCAAAGTGGAAAATCCCAATGAGCTCAAGGTCTGTGCAGTCCTCTTTTTTATTGTGCACTTCATAAAAAAGCTGCCAGTTAATTGTTTTGCTTTCCCTGGCTCCCAATAGTTGTGCTTTTCTTATTTTCAGCCAAAAATACATGTAATGTGGAGGAATTTCCAAAGAAGCCACAAATAGTTAAAGTTCAGTAGGCAAAATAAATAGCTTATTTAGTGAGTGTTAAGAAAATATTTCTGATATGTTTTACATGTCATTTGTGCATATCTGGTAACACATATGCACAGGTTGTGCACTTATTTCTTGTTCTTAATGAAGTCTTAGTTGATCATGCAAGGACTGCATTTGTTGCATAGTATGTTTGTTTGTAAAGACAACTACCTTGACCCCGTTCTCTGTCCCTCACAGGCTGTGTTATATGAGAAGCCTGGCTTTGAGGGTTCCTGTGTGGAAATCGAGAGCGATGTTTTTAGCTTTTGCGGGGTGGAAGGAGGTGTTGCTGCAGATGGAGCAAACGTAGATGCGGAGAAACTGAAGTCCGTGGCTTCTTTAAGGATCACTGGAGGATTGTGAGTCTTCTTCTTTTCCCCTTTTCTTTGTACAAGATCAAGCTTTATGTGGTTAGCTGTGAGGAAAGTTTCCTCAAGATTACAGAAACTGCATTCCAAATAGCAGCTTTGAGGTTTTTTTGTAATCCAGTTCTTCAAGTGCAGCTCTAACCAGCAGCATTTTTGCAACTGTTTCCTCTTGCAGGTGGGTGGGTTACAGCCAGCCTGGGTTTGAGGGCCAGCAGTACATCCTGGAGGAAGGGGAGTACCTGGACTGCGGCGACTGGGGAGGCTCAGAGCTTCTGTCACTGAGACCTATACTTTCTGTAAGTCCCAAACTGTGAAAACCCTTCTCAGATCTTTGTTGGACCAAAGTAGCCTGAAATATACGACTGTGTGATAAACAGAAAGAATCTATAACATGTCGGTGACTGGATCGCAAAGACTGGAATTCATCTAGTTGTTTATCTCTGAATGCAAGATTCAGGGCTACAAAAATGACAAAATAAAAGAGGGTTTAAGCTTGTTCATTTGTTTTACAGGCTTTAATGGTGAAAAATAACTAATACAAAGTACTGTCAAAGTGTTAGAAAGCTGAAAAACTAATCAGGGAGCTCTAGCTCTTCTTTATCATCCTCTACTGAGAAACATCAGATTCATCTGTAAATTCCTGGGTGATGCATAAAAGTGGAGCTCGACTATTGTAATCAGTGTATTCAGTGTCCTCAGCGTGCCGCTTGGATATTGATTGAGTGGAATAAAACACAAGTGTTGTGTTGGTTTGTGACCAAAAAGTGCAATATTACCATTCGTGGGATCAATTTTTCATGGACAAATGTATTCTTAAAAATCAATAAAACAATTCTTTTTTTTACTTTTGATGTCCAGTGTTTCATAAAATTACATTGTCTCGGGTAGAATCACTAAATAAACAACTCTCAAAGCTGGTGTTTACCCAGAATAACAGAAAGTTGTTCAACAGTGACAGGAAACAGGCACATCATGTCCTCGGTAATAGCATTTCAACAAAATAAAGTCCAACTTCAAAGCTGATTTCCTCTGTGTGGTTGAAGATGATGAAAAGCATTATTGGCGTACTGTGACATGCTGGACATTTTTCATCTTCCATAAGCAGGTCCTAACAGAAGCCTCCATGAGCCAAAGCCCGCAGTAAATGCATCATTGGCTTTTTTTGCGTCTGAATCACAGCACAAACATGATTTCTGACCCGACTTGCTCCTTCTCTGATTTCATTTCTTCTGCAGGATTTCCTGTCTCCGCACGTGAAATTGTTCAGTGACAGAGATTTTGGCAAGCTGGGAGTGAACATTGACCTCACGGTGCCTGTCAGTAACATGGACGACACGGGCTACGGCATGAAGACGCAGTCAGCCGAAGTCATCGGTGGCGTGTAAGTGGCGAGGAATATACTCACCCCTGTGTACTTGACTGTTGTGTGCAGTTTTTACTTCTAAAAAGCCCATCTAACAGATCTACAGCAGTCTGATCCTAAGCGAGGCTTTCCAGAAATGTTCCTACCCTTCAACCTGATAATTAGATGAGAACGCGGTTCCTGTGAAATGATGCGTGGGTTTACCGCCATTCTTAGCTGCTCAGGTGTAGCGGAAAAAGCTGCCACACCCGTGCAGACAAGTTGAAACAGATGAAGTAGTTCACTAATGTTTTAGTCTGCCACTCCTCACTTCCCCGTCTGAGTATGTTAATGTTCGAGTGTGCCGCCTTAACAGCCTGCTGCAGTGTGCCAGGTTAGTGAGATCCAAGTAGACGTGTGTGAAAGAAGCGGATGCTCAAGTGCTCGAGGGTTCTCTCATCATCTCTTTAGAGACGTTCCTCTGTCGTTTCCATGTACGGGTTTGTTTGTGGTGTGATCGGATGACAAAATGTAGAAGTAAACACACCAGGAGTAAATAAAGATCATTCAATTCAAAACATGTAATCCCTCCTAACTGCTGCTTCCCAAGGGAGAAGCTAACCAAACGCTTATTAATGTAGACTGGAACATTACGTCCTTTTTTTTTTTTTTTGAACGAGGCAGAACTCTCACAGCATTGAAATTCTTGCTGTGTTTCTAGCCTGCTATTAGGCTGCACTGCCTCGCCCATGGTGCAGCGCCATCCCTCTGAGCCTCCGATTGGCTCTGTGTTTTTGAATTTGACTTTCTGAGAGAGAGAGAAGCAGAGAGAGAGGGAGAGAGAGAGAGAGAGAGGCAGAGAGAAAGAGAGAGAGAGAGACGTGATTGTATCCTTGCACGTAATCAGCCCACAAATGCAACACACACACTCCAAGACATGTGACATTTGCCTAAACATTAAATTTTGACGCTGCCATGTGGGAGGCTACTATCAACTTGGATTCTGACCAAGAATTGTTGGCATTTATGATAAATGTGCACAAAGTCAACTGAAATCTTGTGGTTTTCTTTTTTGAGACTCTTTCTGGACTCATTAAAATAAAATGAAAATAGAGTAACTCCTTGATGGCATTTATGAGGGATTTATGAGTGACTGCTCCTTCCTTCTTCCTGGTTTTCTTTCTCAGCTGGGTCATGTTCGAAGAACCGGGCTTCTGCGGCGAGTCCTACATCCTGGAGAAAGGCCTGTATGGAAACCCAGAGGACTGGGGGGCGCTGCAGCACAGAGCTGGCTCCGTGATGCCTGTCCTCGTGGTAAGAGCAGTGACTCATGAGAAAACCATGAAATCCTGCTGTTTTGCTTTGGTGGAAACAACTGCCCGGTTATTAGTCAGACAGTCCAGTGACTTTAATATTTTGCATTCAGTTGCTACAACAACCCCTGGGTTTTACTTTCTTGTAATGACATTCTGGCATCACATGATTTGTGATTGTGAAATCTGAAGCATTTGGTAAATTTTTCACTTCCTCTGGTTGCTCTACGATGGCTCATCTAGTGAATTTATTGCACATGACAAGTCACAACCCTCATACTTGTGACTAAATCAGTAGATATATAATCCCACTGAAGTGGAAGCCTGTCGCACCGCTTATGTGACCAGGAAAACTGATGAAGAACAAGGTTTGAATCCCAGCAGGAGCCTTTCTGTGTGGAGTTTGCATCTTATACCTGTGCTTGAGAGGGTTTTCTCCAGGTGCTCCACCTTCCTCCCACAGTCCAAGAACATGGATGTCAGCATAGGTGGTGATTCTGTGGTGGGCGTGACTGTGCGTAGTTGCTTGTATACATGTGGCCCTGCGATGGTCGAGAGAGCTGTCCTTTCAACCAAAGAGAGCTGGGATATGCTCCAGCAAATTAGATTCCTAGATAGGAATAAGCAGGTTTAGATGATGGATGGACATAAGTAACCGTGGGAAATTACTGCACGCGTTCTTACTTGATGCGATGTATGATTTAAGACAGTTTACGCTCTGCAGTAGCTCTCGTCTTTCTGCACAGACTGGAAACCGCTTCTGTGTCAACACCGCTTTGTCCTTAAACATGACAAGAGATACTTTTATAAGCTCAGTACATTTATAATCTCAGATTTCTTAGCTGTCTTCTGCTGTTATCTCTCCAAAGAGCATGTAATGTGACTTCCCTCTCTGGCAGCTCATTTCTAGCAGAAAAGCTGGGAGAACGGTTTAGTTCAAGAGTTATTGCATTGTTACAGGAAAAAGAGTCATGCCTTTGAGGGTCATATTATTATCCCAATAAATTACTCTCTTTTTTTACCCTGGTGGAGAAATGATCTCATATTCTGATAAAGGAATTATAAAAGAAGCTCTCTAAAATCGACTGACTTTCTTTCAGTCGACTTGTCTGCAGTCTGTTCGCATGCCTTTTCTTAAAACCCTGTTTTTTCTTTTCTTTTTTTCCCTCCTGGGCTGTTTATTTATAAAACTATGTATTATAAAAACACAATAGACAAACAGTTTTTGAAGGTTTCCAAGCTTTACACATCATCTGAGTGGAATCTTTGGAAGCCACTACCTTGAGGAAGTTGGATGACTGAAACCAGTTTAGCCAACCATCAATGAAATCAGTTTTTTTTAACGCTTACAATCTGCCCTGACTTTCTGAGGTAGAGTTTTTAAGGAAAGATTTATAAGGAGAAAAGTACAAATGTAGTTAAAGCTGGAATTATTGTTGTTACTAGTATTATTTTTATTTTCACCGTGGAGTAGTTAAAAGGGTTACAAGATTAGTTGTACTTCACATTTCTCTCAGGTGCCTTTTAACCACATAGCCAAAAGTTTTCAGTTTGGCTGAAAGGGTTTAATAACTGTTTTATAGAAGCCTTAGATGACTGATAAACATTTGGTTAATTTCAGGTCTGAGACTCACAAGAAATGCTTGGTTAGTAGTTTCAGGAATGGAGGATGCAATACAAATATTACCAGATAGCACAGTGGCAGGGCCTGCAAGGCTGTTAACTCTATAAAACAGACCGTGTAAAATATTGAGCCCTTCATAAATATGTATAGAAAATCTTATTGGATCACGAGCCTTCCACTGCGTTAATGGTTTTCTTGAAACTTGACAAATCTTCGAATGATATTCTTAATAAGGCTATTTTGCAAGAAAATTGGGTCCATGTATATATATCAGATTTAGTAAATGACAGTTAGAAAAACATAATGTAAATCATTTAAAAAAAACCTTAAGATACCCTTAAGATGGACAAGGAGCTTCCTGCAAAGGATTAACCCTTTAATACTCTACATATGAACTAACACACACACAAAAATCCATTATCTTTATTTTAAGGCTTGTGTATGTATATATGTACATATGTGTACATGTAAATGATAATTTATGTCTATATACCATGTATCAGATGAAAAATCCCACGCTCCTTATTGCAGGCTGTGGTTTCCAGACTTAAACAAGATCAATGATGGGCTCAATTCATTGTCGTGGTTGACCAGCTCCTGTTGATCATGAAAAATGTTGAATTTCACTGTGTAATTGAACATCCGGAGCCATGGTGGTTTCTCCAGGCCAGAACTACAGTTCTAAGACTGCTCTATACTTACTGGTCTTTCTTTATCTGATGTTAAATAAGCAAAAATATTTAGTATAGTATTTTTTTTTTTTTTTTTTTTTAAAAGCTAAAAAAAAAAAAACTAACTAAAAAATAACACTGGTATCACAGCAGTACTCACCGGCAAAGCCCAGGCAAAGAAAAATGACTATGTCTTTTTATGAGCTTATTTTTTTATTGTTGTTTTGATTGTGGGGTGGTGCAGAGGTCTCGGAAAAGTATATATCAAACATCAGACATCAGGAGATTAAGAATTTACAAAGGAAGTAGTCCGTTTCTTTTTTTCTTTTTTTTAGTAAAAGTTACTCTTATAAAGTTGACGTTTTTAATTCATGCTGCTTTTCTGTTAAAGATTAAGCTTTAACTATAAGCACAAATTATCATTTTCACCTTTAGGCATTTTGTTAAGTTACATATAACAGAAACATGTAAAGGGGCCCATTTTTTTACATGCTTTTTTTGTGGTTGTGAGTTTCTGCAAATCATTGTCATTACGCTTATTTTTCATTTCAGGATGATTTGGAGAACACTTCCAAGTTCAAGGTAGGCAGTTACAGCACACAAATTTATCCCATTTATTCTCGTTATACTGGGCCGGTGTTGTCTGATGGCACTTGGGGCCGGATGACTCAGTCTTATTGTCCTCTTCTGTTTGCTTTAGGTGCAGCTTTTCTCTGATCCAGGTTTCCAGGGCTCTGCCCTCGTCCTGGAGGACAGCACAGCTTCCCTGCACGACGGTTTTTCAGTGGCCTCCTGCAAGGTTCTCACTGGAAGGTGAGTAATACTGCACTCTGTGGAGAAAACATCGCAATGTTGTTGACGTGAGTTATGACACAACCTCTGAGTCCAAACATTTTGCATCAGCCTGTAGAGAGCAGGGTTTATGAGCAGATGTGCCACAGCTAAAGCTCAGTACTGTTAAAACTGGTGAAATATCAGAGTCTCCTCAACAGGTCTGCTTCTCATGAATTATGTCGTTTGGAAGCAGCTGTTGATATATGCTGCTTGTCTTCCAGATCTTCTAATGCAGCATCCATGTTAATTTATGAGATAGCTTAGGCCAGTTAATAGGTAAGAAGATGAAAAGCTTTAGAAGACATAATTGTTAAAGCTTTAGGAGACATAATTGTTAAACTCCTCATGAATCACTGAGCGCTGACATTTGATGTCCAGAATAATGGAAACTCGCTCTATGAATTGTTCTTCAGTTCTTAGTGTGTGCATGCGTGTGTGTGTTGGCTTTTAAATTGTGTTGTTGTTTTGTTTTTTTTTTCATTATGCAAATGGTTCTCAGCTGGCTGGCATTTGAAGGCCGAGACTTCACAGGAAAGATGTGTGTGTTAGAAGTGGGCAGCTACCCAGATCTGAGAGCGATGGGCTTTGTCGGCGGCAGCTCATCCATCCAGTCGCTGCAGACTGTCGGCTTTGTAAGTCTGTTTGTCCATTCTTCTAACGCCCCTCTACCCACCACAATGCTGCAGGTTGCCCAGCCTGACCCTTTTAAAACCCATTTAAATGCACAGTGCACTTCTGTGTGCTGCAAAACAGCATATTTGATTTTACCTTTTACAGGCAACTGTATGTGAAAGTTGTCTTTCATTTTACAGAAAGTATCTCAAGCCTCTGCTGCTCTCTTCTCAGATGTCTCTTGTCATTTGGAGAAAAAAAACTGAGTGTTGCTTTTTTTTTTCTCAGACTCCTCAAAAGGGCTTTTCCTTATCCTTTTAGCTTGGATTAAATCCTATTCAACTACAGAATGAGAAAGGCTACCTTCGGACTGAATAGGGTACAGGTTGCTAATAACCCTGTTAGAGAAGTAGAAATTTATTATCAATGTTATGTAATGCATTTTAGGCATTTTAATTGGTTTTCTGTGGACTAAAAATGCTTCCTCTTGTTTGTTATCAGTGATTTGAAAGTGGACGTGATTTACTTGAATTCAGACGTCAGGAAATCTTTTTGTCAGATGTTATCGCCACCTACCTTTCTAAATGTTAGCTTAAACTTAATGAAGAGGCTCACCAATGATATTTCCTTCAAATTTGTTGCCATGTTGCTTTTGAAATGTGTCAAAAAGCATACTTTCTGCTTGAAAAAAAATGCAAAGCAAGAAAAAAAAATACTCTTACATTTTACATATAAGCTCATTACCAAAAATAACATCATTTAATGTGATGATGGTTTAATGTGGGATGGCTGATGATGAGTGTGATTGCACTCTTTGTGATCTTGGAAACAAGTAACTATGATTTTATTGCACATTTAACTTTTTGGAATCAAATATTGTTTATATGTATAAAACCAAAGGTTTCAAAGAAATAGTTTAAAAACAAGAATATTGATAAAAAATAACAGCAAAGGAAAGACGATAATGTCAAATCAGAAAGTCTGATCCTCAAATGCATTTGCAGGGTTTAGTTACCAGCTCTGATACCTGATTAAAGCAGCACAAAGGAAATTTTGCAACTTTTATCTTTATCTAAAGAGCCAAACTGTCAGTTATGCATATCTCTAATTCCCATTATAGACAGTTTTTTTTTTGTTATTTGTTTTTACTCAAGGTTTTCTCTTCTAGAAATGGATTTATATTTAGTCTTTTAATTAATCATAACAGAACTCTACACGCATCGCCCAATGTAGTACCCAGTTGCTTGATAAACATAGGTACTCTTTGACACTTTTATCTATATATTTTATTTATTTTGGATTTTGGTTTTCCTGTTCATCTTAGATATGTTTTCTTTTTTCCTTTGTCTTCTTGTACAACACCTGCTCTTGTTCTTTGCTGTTACAAAAATGCAACTTCCCCACTGCGGGACAAGTAAAGGTTTTCTTCTTATTCTTATTATTATTCTTAATACATACATGTAGCAAATTCAGTTACAGAGCAGCAAGACAGTGATTTACCATTTATTATCCAGTATGAAATGAGTCACCGCCTCAGCATGAGTGTCAGTTCAGAAAACCACCCATCTTTTACAAGACAGTGAATATGCCAGGGAGCACAAAAGTGTGAGTGTGGTCTGTTTCCAGGGTAACTTCGTGCTAACCCTTGGCTCAGTCTGCATTCTCCAACCTTTGTTAATCTACTTCTCCCTGTTTCTGGACAGGAGTTTTCGCTGCCATCCATCACTCTTTTCGAGCGATGTGGTCTGCGGGGGAAGAGAGTGCTGCTCACAGATGGATCAGTCAACCTTCAGCTGGCTGGCGGTTGTGGTCGGGTCCAGTCTGTGCTGGTGGAAGGAGGAGTGTGAGTTCACCGCTTCCATAATGTCTCCTTTTGAGTTTGTTTTATTTCCTACGAGATATTTTTCCTAAAACAATATCTCAAATATTAGACCTGAAAGCATTAAGTTGCATCCAGTTTCACAGAGGTTTGCTTCAAGGTTTCCACCACGGTCGTTAAACATGCTTTCAAAAGCGACAGAACAGTTTAATACATTTATTTTTCTAATGGAAACAAATGTGAGCTTGTTCTTTACATCCTGCTATCAGTTCCGAAAAAATAAACAATGCAAAAATGAAAGATGTTGCCTGAAAAATTGATATAAATAAAATATAGTACCAAATAAATAAAAACAAATTATTAATAAAAATAAGTAAATAAAAATAAATAAACAAGACATGCTTCTTAAAGCATGCAGAGTGAATGTTTACTTCAGAATGATTTTTTTTCAATGTATAAAAGTTTGACAGAAATAGCTATTCAGAGTCACTTCATCAAGTCAAGTTTCATTCTTTTGCACATTTAAAACAACCTTAGCTGACCAAAGTGATGTACAGGTGAAAGCAAATACTAAAATCTCCAAATCAACAATAAAATAAGCAAATATATATATATGTAAAGCTAAATAACAGCATCGAAACAGAGCAAACAACAATTACTACCAAAAATTTATGAGCAACTGTTCAACAATTTGGTAGCAGTGACAGGAAAAGCTTTATCACCTCTGCTTTTCTATTTTGCACCTGGGAACTGCCAAGAGCAGCTGATTGGTTGATCCCAGAGCTCTGACAAGACCATGAAAGTTTAAAAGGAGAATAAGTTCAAATCTCCTAGCAGACAGACTTCATTTTCATACTTATCTAGTCGTTCATAACTACACGCAACTCTTGTGTAGCGACTGAACTTATTCAATAATTTTGGTGAAAGTTGTTAATCTCGTCAGCTCACTGCAAAAGTGGATGTAACTTAATAAAAATGGATAGAAAGTCTGTTAAAATTCTAATAATTTGGGTTGATCTATCATACAGCTTCATTTTCTATTTGGAAAAAATTTTTTTTTTTTTTTAAAGTTAAAGCCTCAGGAAGACGCTCTGGCAGAGTTGACACTGAGTGATCTTACAGGAATGTAAAGCAGCTCATCAGCCGTCACCACGTCTTCCACACAGTGTGTCTGACAGGTTCAAGCATGTTTTTGTTTCTACCAGAAACACAAACTGGACCAGGAGTGCTGTCAGTCATTTTCTTCTCTGTGGGAAAAGACATGAAAAAGAATATGAACATTGTTGGTTTTCAGCAGATCTATACACAAAATCCTTTTTTTTCTATTCCTGTTTCATCATCTGTCAAGTCAACTTGTTACCTGAAACTTTCTTTCACCAAACCAAGACTTTGCCTTGAGAAAACTCAGTTGTTGTCTTTAAGTCATACAATTGTGTAGAGCTGAGTAGTCACATGATCTCACTAGATACAGTATGTGTCTGCTGCGAACAAAGAAAAACATCCAACAGTAAAGCATGGTGATCATGCTGTGGGATTTTTTTTTTTTTTTCATTTACAAGGCTAAGGATATTAATCAGAACTGAATGGATGTTTTTGATTAAAATATTTCATTCCAACAAAGTTGGAAGCAGGTTATGTTGGTCAAATAATACATCAGCAAGAATATAGCTTAATCCGAGGATTTAAGATAAGATACAAGATAAGAGACAAGATAGAAAAAAAAAAATCGCATGGCTGCATACAACAAACCACACTCAAGTAGTCTGTTGTTGTAAAAATAGCTCAAAAGAGTTATGTAACACAGATAAACTTCAACAGACAAAGCAAGGTTTTTAAAAATAAAGATGAGGGATCTGAGTGATGAAAGAAGGAAGCAGCAAGGCTGTCGGTCTAAACAAGCGGTTATTTTTACATCTGCTGAAAAGTTAAATAAGGTCTCCCACTGTTGTAAAAACATGAAGATGAATTCTTTGAGCTATTTTTGTAAATGACTGAGCAGACAAAGAAGTTTGGGCTTGTGAGCTCGGACATGATGTTTTCTAGTTTCAGAAATATTCTCTGCATAGTGCAGGGTCAGCAAGTCTCACACTGAAGCTGTGACGGACCCGATATGGGAACCTGCTGCTGATGTGCAAGATTTAGTCTGTGGGTGTGAACCCACACTGAGGAAATAAAGGACCACAGTGAGGGAGAGCTGGCTGTGGTGTGGCACATTCCTGCTGCAAGGAAAATGGGCTGTTTTGCTCCAGTTAAAAAGCAGCATCTGGTGCCAAATCAAAACTGTCCAAACACGAAGCTCAACAAATTTTTTTTTTTATCTTAAAGAGGCCTGGAATCAGATGTAGAAGTACTCAATTTCCAGAGTTTTTTTTTTTTTAACTGCAAAAAGGTGGAGTTAATGAGTGTGAATTAGTCTCTGGGCGTTTTATAATCAACTGGCCAAATCTCATTTCCTTATTTATGTAAGATAACTGAGAAATGAATGGAAAAAATATCAAAGGCAAATTTCAGACAAGCTCCCTGCCCTAAGTGTATGTCCACATAGATTGTTAAAAGAAGAATCAATAAATAAAAAGAACCAGGAATAAACCAAAGGAAGTCTTAAATCCATAATGGATCTGGGGACTGATGAAATCTCAGATCAAAGTGTTAAATAGGAAAAAAAACGGATACAGAAGCCTTTTTAAGTTTATTAGAGCCTTTGAACATGTGACATCTGACTGTCTTTTTATCTTTTCTTGGCTCTCAGGTGGGTATTATACGAGGAAATAAACTATCGAGGAGCTCAGATTCTGCTGACACCCGGTGAAGTTTCTGACTGGCACAAGTTCAGCAGCTGGAAGCATATTAGATCCCTCCGTCCTCTTATACAGGTGTGCTTTAATCTTGTGTACTTATTATATGTATTTTCTTTTTTAATACTTACAAAGGGTGCATTTATTAATTATTACCAGACCCATCTTAATCTTCTACCAGCTCCAAAAGTTAACATCTAAAACAATACCACATGAAAGATAAATAAATCCAGTTTATTTCACTAACCGTGATCGGGATCCTTGTTCTTTTAAACCAAACATCTGTTCTTGTGTGTTCATGAGTGCAGAAGCAAGTGCACTTCCGTCTACGAAACAGGCAGACGGGCCTGGTCATGTCAGTGACCGGTGATCTGGACGATGTCAAACTGATGCGGATACAAGAAACTGAAGAGTCGGGTGGCTTGGAGCAGATATGGTACTACCGGAACGGACATCTGCACTGCAAGGTACGAGAGCCGTCGTTACACCGCTGACGTCTGGGAATCCTTTGAGCAGTGCCACAAATGAGACAAACATTAATTGAAAGCAAGGCTTAAGAAAGAAAAAAGAAATGAGGCTTCCACAGATTGATCTTAATAAAGCTGAAGTCAATAATCTAAGAACTTGGAATAATAATCAAAGAGTGAGACTTTAACACTCAGACCTTCATCTTATTCCTCAAGTTCAAAAACAAGTGTATAATCAATACTCTATATTCATAACCAATATCACTATCCTCTAGCAGGCAACCTTTGCATGATGTCATACAAGCTTTTTTCTTAATGATTAAAAAAATCCATTTCAACTTGTGTCCAGCTACTGGAGGAGTGCTGTCTGAGTCCCAGTGGCAGCGTCACAATAGCAGGAAGCCGAGTGGGTCTGACGCCAGAAGCTGATGAACAAATCCACCTCTGGAGCATCAGCCCTGAGGGCTTCATCCGCTACACCCTTACCGCTGACCTCGTCCTGGAAATCAAAGGTGAGCACCCATACCCAACATGCAGCGCTGGGTTTGATGTAAAAACCATCTACCAGTGGTCTTATTAGAGGTGTTCATTCTTTTTTGTGCAAAAAAATAACCTTTTGCTCAAACCATGATGATTCAAAGACCTCCCTGGAGAAGCAGGGACATGCCTGTACAGTGACTTTTTCATTGCTGTCAATTAGTGCCACCTTGTGGACAGAAATGATGTTACAGCTCTGCGCAAGAGAAAAGTACATAAAACTCCAAATACATGCAGTACTATGATTATACTGTTATTGGGATTAATGTAAAACTCAGAATTAAAACAGATCATCAACTTTTAATGGTGTAAGCATAACCTCATCCTAAAATAGCCAATAAGAAATACTTATTTTGTGTAAGTGTGCATTAACTGAAATAACTGGTGTTTTTCAGGTGGCCACCACTACGACAAAAACCAAGTGATTCTGAACACACTCGATCCAAATAAACTGCAACAAAGATGGGATGTGGAGATTATCTGAAAAACATTGGAACTTGATTTTTAAATGAGAGGCACAACTCCATGGAGACCGAGCAAGCAGAGCTCAAGGACGATGTACATCATCAGAGGATCTCCACATTTTTGCAGCAGCAGAACAGTAAAAAGTCAGAGGACAAGGTCAACTTGGAGAGTTCTGAATGATTTTGTAAGAATGTATTACTACCCACTGGACAAAACCAGTGGGCTGTAACCTTGAAATGCATAACCTTTACACCTCCATTAACACATACTCTCAAGGTTTATATTGTTTTCCGCTGGTAAATCTTATTCTGCCTGGATATTTAACTTAAACAGTGTTAGATTTTTGGTTTCTTCCTCAACGACAGGTTATACCGTGGCATCATCTTACAATCCAGCTGCATTATGATGAAGCCAAAAGTACAGAATGACTTGCTTTCTGGTAATCAGAACGTTATAAGACAGAATTGTTTTATTTGCATATTAAATTCTTTTTTGTCAATTTCTTAAATAAAAAAATTGTACAGATGCAACTGGTGTTTAAAAAAATGCAGACACCAAATGTTTCAGATGTGAAGTTTATTTGATGCTCCTCAAATATTCTGTTGGGATAATTTAGTTCCACATAACGTGAGACCCACCGACACCTGCATGGGTGGAGACAACACCGAAAAAACCCAAAATGATATCCATCTTGTCATGACTTCCATGTGTCACCCACCTCTGGAAACACTGTCAACAAACACTTCCAGATGAGCAGTTTTGTAACAAACATCCTTCATGTTATAAAAAAATATAGAGACCAGCGAGCTGCTGAAAGTCTGGTCGTCATGACCTGAACGGCATTTATCAGGCAGCAGTTTGTAATTATATTAACATCATCATTACATGAACACAGCATCACTCAAGCACCTTGTGAACGCTCCAAGAAAACAGGAAGGTGTAAGCTCTGAGTAAAACCATTGACTTGCTCTTATTACGAGCACAGGTCAGACTTGGCATCTGCTGCACACCACATTTGTCTTTTGGTATTAAACAGTTTGCTGCTGTCAAATATAACTGCGGAGGCGAGAAAAGCCATTAATGTGATTTTCCAGGCACTTGCTTTCCCCCTCTAGTTCTGGGTTCTTTCTTGCGCTTCTTGCTCCAACTCTGTAGACTCTGCCCAGCTGTTGTCCTCTTCAGCCACCCGGATCACCGTCTTCCCCCTGGCGTGCCCTTGTTCCAACTTCTGAAAAGCCTGAGGCACCTGGGTAAATGGAAACTGGGCTTCCACAACCGGCAGGATCTGGGATGAAACGGCAGAAAAATGTCTGAAATTTGATCGACATCGATAATGGTGTCAGGACACACTTAAGAACTGGTTTTGAAGGTGCCGTTTCTGCCTACCAACTTAACCTGGGCGTTTCTTTCCAGGTCTCTGTTTCTGCGTCATTCTGGAACTTCTCCCTTAAGTTTCTGCTCAGACAGAAGTCAACTCCTGTCTGGGACTGGAGTTGATGATGGAAGTCCTTGTTCTGCTCTCCAGGTTCTGGTTGGACTTCGCCAATACCCACAGTGGATGTGCCAGAGAGCAGAACAAGGACTGTGTTCACCAGCTGTGCTCTGAGATGGTGAACTTGGAGTCTGAGAGTGGAGAAGCAGATGAGTGGTACCAAGGACCACAACTGATCAGCCTGCATATAAAGTAAAATGTGGGATTGTGGAATTACAACTTTGTTTTGTAGGATAAAATGTTTATTTTTATAAGATTCATTCTAGTGGAACTACAACTTTATTTCCCTCATGGTGCCCCTAATACTCCGAGATATGATACAGAATCACTTGAAGAGGTGGTGTTTGTTTATAATCATCAGGTCTTTTAACCAATTCAGGCTTGCAAATACCGACAAGCTCCAACGCTACATTATATCTGCTTTCTAAGCTGCAAATGTGAAACCAGCAGGGAGGGGTTTAGAATGTGATGAGGCTGGACAATCCTGCACTAGTCCCACAACACAAGCAGCGAGGCTTGTTATTCTGGTCAGCATCTCTAGTCTTTAACAATGAATGGGGAGAACGGTGGCGTCATTGGAAACCATCCGCACTCCTGACTGCCAATAGGCTATGCAGGGTGTGTGTGTGGATTTTATGGGATGGAGAAGGGAGGGGGGAAGGGGTGGGGGTCATTTGTGTCCATAGCTTCCCGCCACTAGTCTGAGTGTGCCGCTCGCTGTAAGCCGCAGGACAAAAGGACAGAGGTCCCACACGGTTTTGCGAATGGCTGCTCAGCACTGTTGAAAAATCCATTGACGGTCTCCTGGCGCCTGATTTCAATCGCCCAGCAGCCAGCCATGCACACCGCCAACGAACCAACCAGCATATAGCAGGAATCTGATGCTCACTCTTTTACAAAGCCAAAAGGTAGTCACGAATACAGGCATGCAGGGAATCCCTGGTATGTCCATATTCACAGGCTTGTATGATCTCCACCGCAGCACAAATTTATACGTCTGACTGTGACTGATGTACAAATGAGACCATTTCAATCTCCTCTCTACCATCAGTACAAATGGCTCCGACTGAAAGACCGTTATACATGATATGAATAATAAAGCAATGCAGTACCTTCCCTGCATCCACCAGCATGCTGACCTCATCCAAGCCAGGACCATCAGGGGCATAAAAAGCCCACCTGTAGAAAACTCCACTTCCAATTATGTTCTGAGAGACAAACAGTGAAACCAAGAATCAGAAATCAGGCAGTCGCATCACATAACAAATCAAAGAGATGTGGTAGGAAAAAGATAAAGATTCAGAAGGTCTCTTCACAATTTTCATGTCTTTCAAGTTTGGGGTTTATTTCTAACATAATCCTGAAAAAATGTGGGAAGTCAAGATATGAGTTAGAACACAAAAAAAATGTACTGAATCCAGCATGCATTGTGAGGCTTAAGAAGAAATGTTTACTACATTTATACAAGAGAAACACTGAAATTTGGTTACAAATGCACCCACATACTTGGTGAATCACTTAAAACCAAACAGCTGAAAATTAGAGCTTTGCAATCAAATCTGATTTTCACTTGAATTACCATCTGTATTATAAATAAATACAGTATTGTTCTCATGTTCATTTTCAGAAGCATTTGTTGCCATCACCACGGAGACAGAAAGAATGAGCATCACGAAAAAACACTCAGTGGCTATTATTCCATTTATTTTGCAGCATTTCCTTCATTTTGTGCTTTCTAGCCTGGCGGTTTGGGTAGTAATCTACTTGGAACAGAGACCAAAATGATATTGCATTTGTTTTTATGAGACCAAGATAATAAATCACAACCGGATAAGGAGAAAAATGGCCACTGTGTATGACAACAGCTTGATATTTGAGAATGGTATTTCATAGCATGACATAATTTTGCCACACCCTTTGGCTTGAGTAAAACTGTCTCTGCTTGCTTAGGAAAAAAAACAAACAAAAAAAAAAACACACACACACACACACACACAAACCGTCGTTGATCCTTTGATGCTGACAGGAACCTGAACACTAGAGGGCGCAGCTGCGCCGTGGCATCTCTGATGAACCCAGCATCCTCTTCAGAGCTGGGCACGGACTATGTGACTGCTGCCACCAAGCCGAGCCGGACTGACCAGCTGGCTGCTCTCATGGACAAAAGGGCTCAGAGGCTTGGCAAGAAATGCACAAACACTGGTATTTGCGGGGGGGGGGGGAGCTAGTCGACTGCAATCTGAACAAACACCAAATACTGCTAGTTCAGCAGCAAACACATGCACGCACACACGCGCTGCATCACGTCTAATGCCCACACTCACCGTCTCATTCGTGCAGACCCGGCACTGCCAGCTGTGATGCCCTCAGTGTCTGCACTCCCCAGGATAACTTGACTCAGTCCCTACAACGGCTTTACCTGCTCCTCATCTGTTACAGGGATGACGTGTAACTGGCTGACTCTGTAGCTTTAGGGCCATTACACACATGCAGTAACATGAGGCCCACACAGATAAAGTCTCAAACTCCCGAATTCTCCTACCAGCTGCACACAGATTTATGACACATATCTATAAAGATCAAGTTTAAACCTGAGCAAAGGCAAAATATCTTATGGATCTTGGTCATGTAATGACTTGGTTTTCACCTGCTTGTTTTAACTTCACTTTGACTCTTCAGATGAGCAGAGTGGAAAAGACAACTTCTATCAGCTGAGCAGTTGTGCACTCACACGACATTGTCTTTCCACACCACTGAGGATCAAGAATGTCTTTACAGTTTGGGAACAACAGCGGTCCACACCCCAGCTGTGGGTGCCATGAGAAATACGAGGCTCAATACATTTTGAGAAAACGAGGTAAGAGGGGTTCTGCTTGTGAGGGAAGCACATGTCCTCGTTAGACAATACACAACAGGATAATCTTTCCCATCGGCTTAATTTTATTGAGGACTGAAATCAAACGTTTATTTTACTTGTGCTCACCTGAAAGGCTTTGTTGTGCAGGGTGAAGCCAGCATGACACATCCCATCGAACAGGCCCATGGAGTCGGTGTTGAGCAGTAAAGGCGACACCAGTGTGACGTATTTTGCCCCAGACCAGGGCTTCAGCAGCTCCATCGCCCACTCCTCCGTATCGCCTCCCACTGTGTCCAAAATCACATCGAAGCTGGTGGCGCAAACACAGGCTGTCAAACTCGGAGAAACCCAAAAAAATAACTAAATAAAATAAATAAATAAATAAGAAACCAAGCTGCTGACTCAGAAGGCTTTTAATTTATTAACATCATATGACCTTAGTTTCCATGGAAACAAGACAGTCAGCCTGTGGGCAGGTGTACCATGCTGGCAAGAAGATATTTACCACGTTTGGGGAATCGAGGAAGGAAAACACAGAATTACAGCCGTTCTACACAATTTACTTTCATGAGCACCTTAAGTGGACTGGCACCGATTCGAATAATACTTCCTTGCTCTGTGGAGTTGGGGCTAGTAAAGAACCTTCTGCCCCACTGTGTTTCTCACAAAAAAAAAACATAACACAATGAAACAGCTTTCACCACGTTCTGTACACTTCTGAATTCTGGTTATTTTGAAAAGCACAAAAACAACTCTTACTTCTCCATCATCTCCAGCTGCTGAACCACATCTCCTGCAGTGTAGTCCACCACCTCGTCAGCCCCCAGCCCTCTCACGAGGCCCTCGGCGTTCTGGGAGCACGTTACAGTTACATGGGCGCCCCATGCCTTTAACAGCTGGTAGAAAACGAGAGCAAGACAACAGGAATATACCCACATCAAAGTGCTTTTCACTTTTGCAGTATTTTTAAGTGGAAGTACCCACAGCCACAGGAACATACTTCGCCTTTACCTGAACAGAGAATGTTCCAACGCCCCCAGATGCTCCGATGATCAAAACTCTAAGAAGAGAAACCCAAGCAACCAGAAGGTCAGAACTGTGACTCATTTAAGCAAATCTACCAAAAAAGAAAAAAAAAATGTGAAAACTCCAAGAGTTAAAAAAGTATGAGCAGGTTTGGAAGTTATTACATCAGAGGAAGCGAAAATTTCATTCATTCACATATCCAGTTAAATTACAGGTGAATGACATAATTTGGAAAACCTTTTGAGAGTAAAGCTGAAAGACAGCTTTTGATTAACTACTGAAATGAAGAGAAGGGGGGAGGGGAGGGAGTACATTTCTACAACAAAAACAGTTCAACACAAGGCTAACCACACTCCGGCTGACGCTTACCTTTTTTTTGAGGAGTTTTCTTTGCAAAGACCGCCTGTATTGACAAGTGCAGAAAGAGTAGTGTTGGCTACATATGGGATGGATGCTGCCTCGATGTGACTAAGTGATTTTGGCTTATGGGAAACCTACACCAAAAAACGAAAAACAAATAAAACAGCCAGTCAGTCAATCTTAAGCTTAAAATATATTTTCAAGCAAACTGTCTTCCAAATTTCTAATAGGTTTACCAGAGTTGCTGAAAGGGCAGTAAGCTAGAGCTGCTGAATAAATTAAGGATGACGCAGCAGGAAAAAACAGGCCAATTTGTGGGTCCCTGTTATTGCTGGTGCAGTGGCAAACAGACTTAATCCTCAGTAGTTTTTACACCCAAGGTTAACAAAACAGGGCTCAGTAAACATATTCTGTTTAAAAGGGAGTTAGAAAACAGCTTTTTCAACTTGTCTGACTAACACAGCAGTTTATTTTAAATATAGACCCACTGAATTTCATTATAAAATGCAGTTTAATCACAACTCTACAAATGCATCTCACCTCATATTCTGTTAAAGTCACAAATTCTGCTAGGCTGCCTTGTTTCCACGGAGGGACAGCAGCCCACACCTGGAAAACAAACCTGACATTTAGCACAGTGCTTACAACTCAAATTTACCCACCTACTTGTAGTCTCTGAGTCTGGTTAATTTGCCGTTTCGCTCTGAGATGACTGTTCCTGTCATTTCTCATAATTTGTTGCTTCAAAAAGTTATTTTTAAATTTGTGGAACACCATTACTAAAAAAGGCAAAGGAGCAAATTTTCACTGCTATCTTATCCATTGAACATTTTGATCACATTCACTTCAAGTCAAATATGCATGAATCACATTTCGGCCAACAGGAAGACAATAATACGGACATGTGGGAGACAGGCGACTGAATTATTATGAGTCACACTCATACGATGACCAAGCAGAGAAAATCTTCCAAGATTAAATCTACGAGTGAATGATTTCACCCTGGAGTTGTGTGTATCTAGGTGAGTGATGTATGAGGGTCTGCCATTACTTTACATTTGCAATGGTAATATTATTTTAGTATTCACAGTATGACAGCATTTCTTTTCGTTTGATGTAATAAATTCCTGTTTACCCTGTGCTGTCTCAGTAAGCTTTACTACTAACGGGCAACTTTTCTTCTTTTTTTTTTTTTTTTGATTTCTGCATCAGTCTGATGGAGAAACATGAAACATTTGCTTATTTATGCAGTTCTCAAATATTTTTATTTTTTTCTAAATCAGCTCTATAACAATAAGTGTTTCCTAATCACTTTATAAAGTTTCATAAAGTAAATTTACTGCAATCCAATACAGGCGTCACAAACTCTACATTTATGAAGGTCATTGTGTTTAGGTTTTTTTTCTGAAACAGGTCAACACTGTTTCTTGTTGAAGCTGTTGCTTATCTTGCTTTACACTATTGTTTTTAGACACATTTGTATAATTCTTTCCCCTAAAGTTTTGGAAATGAATTGGGCAAAAATATTTGAAATGTTATCAGAACCAGACAGAAAAACTCTAATCCACAGAAAAATAAAACTCACAATAACGGCGTTTGTCTAAATGTCGGCACATTTTCTAGATGAGTGTGCTGACTGTGCAACTTTATAAGGAATCAGTTGTTGTTTCACTGCTACTTTGTTTGTGGTGTGTAGTTTTAGGTGATCTAACTGACCAATGTGAGTTAAGAGGTTAATAAGCTCATCACAGTGCTATGCATACCAGTGGGAACAGCACAGCTGGACAACTCTAGTGAGGGAATTGGCATGTATAAACACCTGTAAAATGCTCCTGGTGATTTCTTTTTTGCTTTTTACCATCACAGAGCTGAATGCATGGCATGATGATAATCTATCAGCAAATTCACTGAAGGAAAATAGGGATCTATACGCTCTGCATAATCTATTTAGTACCAGTAGTACCTAGAGTAAATATGAATGTGAGATTGAGTCCTCCTCGTCTCATTTTCCATTAAAACTTATATTCATGACTGTAATTTAATACATTAAACAGTTGTGACCTACGTTTTTTCCCCCAGGAATGTGACTATTGTTACCATTTGTCCTTTAGGAGTCCTCAATTTATCTTTTTTTTAAAGAGAGCTTGGGCAAAGCTGCATTTAAAGGTTGTGTAAAACATCAATTTGGGCATTCTATTGTTGTCAAATTTGGAATAGGACTTGGTAAGGTACAAGTCTCTTATCCAATTGTGTTTACCTACTAATAGCCCACGAGTGTAGTCCTCTAAAGGCATCTGCTAGAAAAAATATTTTCAAATTAAAAAAAAAAAAGTATGTTCAAATTTCTGTAACTGAGTCCAAGCATCATTTAAAGCTATTCCACAGGTTGTCATAAGTAAAAGATGAATGAGAGCTGCTGGCTTTCAAAGAAGTACATAATCAAGCTTTTAGTCCACATGTTTTAGAACAGCTCTCAGTTTATTGTGGGTAAGCCACAGACAGCTCGTTAGGGTAATTTTACCAGAATAGGAAAGGATTTTAAAAGCTGGGTGTGTAGAAAAAAACCTACCTCATCTCCTGGAGCAAAGTGGGTGACTCCAGATCCACAGTCCACCACCACTCCTGACAGATCACGACCCAGAATGAGAGGAAACTCACTGTAGTTATTAATGAGAGACAACGGCTCCCTTCTTACGTTCAGCAATGTGGATCCATACCCTCCTAATAGAGAAAAAGATGAGCATGTATGTTTTTAAAAACTTAAAATATTCATCAATCATTACCTGTTTATCCTGACTACTTTGTTTACAGTACACCACTCACCCCTCATAGACAGATCCAGGGGGTTAAGACTAGCCGCACTAACTTTTATCATCACATCACTTGCAAAATTAATCGTAGGGACAGTGAATTCCTCTGTGTACTCTAAAACCCCATTAGTGCCATACTGGTCAATGACCCAGGCGGACATGCAGCTCTGCAGTCTTGAAGGTGAACTACAAACATTTCTCTTGGACCACACGCGGCATCCAACCCGGGCTAATGTTTTGCTCGAGCCTGCTGCTTTCGTATTAAATAAACACAGGAGCCTAGTTAATGCCATAGCGCTGACAGAGACTATTTAAGCCGTTTTTGATATGGCAGTGTCGTCTAAATCAGTTACCGATATTTTTGTAATATAATATTTACTGTTTGCTATCAACCTAAGAAGCTATGCAGCTACACGGCTAGTATTAGCATCTCCAGCTTCCCACAGCTAAAAACATGCGCATTAACGTATAGAATGATTTAGCTAATTAAGTTAAAAAACACGTCTGGGTAATATCTTATTACATTTCAAAGAAAGAAATTAAACGCCTCTTATTGAAGAATTTATTTTTACTAGTACGTTACAATACAAGTTATCAAATAACATAACCTCTGAACCCCCAGCTGTAGCCAATCAGAGTTAAGTAGACTGGAAATCTGACCAATAGTGGAAGAGAATTGGTTGACGTAATCGTAATCGTATAAGCTGTTTAACTTAAACATAAACGTAATTAGTTTTTGTACAATATAAATATGTATATACTTGAATGGAAAGAACATTTCATAATTGCGTATTATAGTAATTATATGTAAGAATATAAACAGTTATTTATAACAATACAATACACTCTTCCTTTTTTATGCTTTTGGTTTGTTACTATATATATATATATATATATATATATATATATATATATATATATATATATATATAT